>JAQFXM010008471.1:0-10615 GCA_034693345.1 Entomobrya multifasciata | reverse complement strand
AAAAGAGTAGCAGAGCAAAATAGCGAAAGTAAACAAACCATACAGAAACGGAGGGTTCTCATTTGTATTATTTGATTATCATCAAATGGTTCAATGGAAATAGAATTGTCCGAAATCCGTTCTTCATGAACTAAATTGCTTTTATCTTCCTGTCCTATCGCAAACAGGTTGGAATCAGCGTAACTAGCATTTGACACCTCCACTGAGACTGCATCCACTTCTAAGGGTTCCAGCTTTACTGATGAGCTAGACGCTACATCCTCTTCGAGTTTTATTTTTGGAAGGTTAGAGTTAACAAGTAAGTCATGTGGCCCAATTAATTTTCTTGGCGCAAACATTTTATTTTTGCGTTTCAATTCCTCCGTTAGCCTAATGTCGTCCTCGGCTTTCCGTTTTTCAGTTTTCTCTTGTAGTCTGGTTTTAGTTACGTTACGACCGTCTAAATCCTTTGACGCCATTTTCAACTTTACGATTTCCCTTGACTTAAATTATATCAAATAGACTGAAAACAAGTTGTCAATAAAAGTCTTTTACATTTTTCTTTCACTAAAATTGAAAAGCAAAACACAAAAGAGCAGCTACTTGTTCACAAAATTGAGATTCTTATCAGGCACTCAAATAACAGCCAATGTGTAAGCTTTTAGCTGAACTTTTTCACTCTTCTATTATTGAATAATGGTATGGTAAACCCTTCGTTCTTTTTGTATCTTAATTTGAACGATCAGTTTCACCAGAGAATTGAGGTTTAATAAACATAACTTAAATTTTAGTTAAAATTTGCTTAAAACCCCATTTTAAATTTGTTTTTTGTAAATTTTCAAGTAAGGTTTAATCGTTAATGTATTGCTAAAACATTTCTTCGTCTAAACTTAATGTTTGTTTAAAAATGTTAACTTGAGCAAATTGAAACATAAATTAGAAAAACACTAAATGAGCACACTAGTTGTGAAAATGCACATACTCAACTACGAGCATTTTACTTTATGTACTCTAAATGTTGTACTTGTCGTCTTTTTTTAGTGAAGTTGTTTAAAAACTTATGCTGTATGGAGCAGATGTGTTGACATGAAATCAAATGCATGCATGTACAAAATAAGGGTTTCTGGATTTTACACAAACTCAATCATAATGCCGAAAAGATTAAATGAAATAATCATTCGTTTTACATTGGTGTAGTAGCAAGCACTGGCAGCCTATTTACTTTGAAAGGTATTGTTACCGATGCATAATACAAACTAGCTTTTAAAAACTCATTATTATTAGTATATACAATTTTTCCGTACATGCAAGGCATCAATTAACCATGTTTCCTTGCACAAAAGGATTAGCACAAAAAGATTTATATGCAAAGATACATTGCTTACATTTTTGATGGGAGGGTAAATGGGTTGAAGTAAATTTTGCCTGGCATCTCTATTTTATTTGTTGACTTACCTTTATATACGTAAGCAGAGTCAAATTTAAGCTATATTTTAAACTGCATACATACATATTCACCATTTTGGGTCTTACTTGTCAAGTATACGATTTCTTGCAAAGCTGGTGGTCATTTTCGTCAGTTCCACGTACAAACAGTCTGTTTGTACACAAAATATCTACTGAATGGGTAAAGACATTCCGAAGCATTCATTGCAATCTATTGTGATGATTTTATTTATATGCATAGGTTAATACGAACAAAATATGTTTTCCGGCGACGACAAAGTGCATTGTACATGTGTGCACATTCCTTTTTGTTCATACTTAACAAGACAGGAAAAACGTGCGTCAAGTAAAAATACATATTGATGGAATGAATAACAATCATAAAATCAAAATCGCACTCATATTTTTTGTAACGGATTACTTTTAAACGCATTGTAAACTGATACTTTATGTTTTTAAACACAATTGTGGCATAGTTTGCTGAATAAGTTTAAATATATTAGGTTATACGTTAAAATATTTTGCGTTCTTGTGATAAGGAAATTAACACGATACGGTAAACATGACTCTGGTTTATTTTTGTTTACGAAAATTTATATAGAAAAGGAAAACAGAACAAATTTCGGTAATGCAGCAACTGAGGTTGCAGTCGTCAAACTTTTGTTCAACAAAGCAACTCTTGAAGTCCAAGGAACATACCAGTGTAGAGTTACCAATGTTGGTGGAAGTATGACGCAGAGTTATAAAGTGATTATTTCAGGTATGTAAACTAAATTTTTTCCATCGTATAATATTTCGGTTTATAATTGGATTCAATTTCTTTTGGGTTTCAGAGAAAGAGAAAATGGAAGTGGTGCCTATTTTGGTTTTTACAATTAGCTTGCTATTAATAATCGTGTCTACAGGTCTAATTTATAAATATTGGAAACAAAAACTAAGTCGATAACGACGAGACTAAATTTTTAAAAGTTACATGTAAAAGTACAAATTTTATTAGCAAGAGATAGTTTATGATGAATATCAGGATAACCAAATATGTTCACAGGCATTACGTATTATAAATGAATGTTGAATCCTGTGCCACGCAATCTCAATTTATGTTGTGACAACATCGGTATTCTTTGTGAACCAGCCTTTAAAATAAATTCCTAAATATTACAATGAAATATTTTAATAATGTTTGCCAGCATTATGTATTTTGATAAATAAAATTTATAACTGGTTAATGGTTAATTGACAGGATATTTCGACGAAAATTTAAACAAATATTGCTTGTCTCGTCAATGACTAAACAAATATTGATACTGTTCTATGGCATTTTCAATATCCTCTTGAAAGCTATTTACGTTATTCTGTGAAACAACACCTTTGGGACCATTTTAAATTTTGATACATTTAAAAAACAAACAAAAGTTTTTGGTCCATATTTATTCAGAGTAATAATTAATAATCATGCTATTTACGCACCATTAAATATTACAAAGTAAACATTTTTCTGAATATTTTGGTATGCTAATTGATGTAAAGGTTAAAGTATATTCAAACCATCCAACAGAAATAAATATTCAAATCGAGATAATTTCAGAGAAAATAATTGGAAACAAATAAAACTAGCCAATAAATCATTAATATTTAAGCAATTAACTATTTTAAAGTCAAATAATTACTACTTAAAGATGCAGCTGCAGCAATATTTCTTATTTGTACACAGCATATACTACTTATAATCTAGTTAAAATATTAACAGCGCATCTATTATCCTATCGTTAAGAGTTTTCATGTAATCCAAACAAAAGTTTTTATTAATTTCTAGCCAAGGTTCGTAAATAATTTTTATTGGCCTAAGTGCTGAAGCGGATTTCCAACATATTTTTGCCCTACGTTTATCGATTAATGCATTTAGGCTAACATAGCTCCGTTTTTTGGCGTCTTGAATTGCTTTGACAACCATTTTTGAAGCGTGGTTGATACGAGCTACAACCATGAGTGCTGCGCAAGTAGCAACTAATCCAGACAACAGAAATGCTAATAGGCATACGAAAACAATAATGGGAAAATTCGACGCAAACATGACCAAACTCCAAAAGAAGAATACAAACATCCAAAATAGAGCTGAAACTCCAAATGTAATTATATTCTGCAAACATGTTTTCAATTTGAGGACAGCAATAACCATACTTTGAAAATTTTGAAGCTTTTTGGAACTTGTGCAAAATTTCTGAAGTGACATAGTATTATGAATTGACATAAGAGTATTCCACAAGCTCACTAGTCCAAACAAAATGTAGCTTGATGTACGACCTGATTCACACAAACAGCAGAGCACAAAAGGACGAATGACATAGATTAGGATGCACCACAACATACTTTGAAACCAGTTTAATTGCGAGCTCTCGAACATTGTGTCGAGTATTTTAAAATATGGATCTATCTGTGATAAAGCAGCTATTGCAACAAACATTAAAGGTAAGACTGTTGCTCCAATAAGAAGAAAGAAACAACTTATATTCAAAACTTTCATTTTGTTGTCTGTTGAATTGAACTCTAAAAGTGACAAATAAATTGCATTTAGACAAAATGATCTTAAATAATGTTACAATTATAAATTGTCAAAATGAGTACCTAATTGAATATTATGGTTAACAGCATAAAGTTGGTTTAGTCCCTGTATGGCTTCTTGTTTGTTATAAATTATGAAAGTGCAAGGAATGATTATTAGAACCATTATAGCTAAAATCGGCACAATTAGTATTGTAACGTCAATTCTTCTTTCGGACGTTAGGTTTAACAGGGAGTTCAATCCGTCGAATACTCCAAGAAGAGCCGTGACTAAATTTATTCCGGTCATTATACTGAACAGATTACTTGTCTTTTTAGCCCTGACGGAACACTTTTGAAACTCCATTTTAAGAGGATTGTATGCTATGGGAAATTGAGGGAGATAAAAGTACCCAAATTTAATCACACAAAGCTGTCGTCTCTCCCAAATACTGATCATTTTGATTCTTAAGATAAATTAAATCACTTTCAGAATTAGTTAAACTTTGATGAACTTTAATGTTTTTCCTAACGATACAATTAACGTTTAGAAACAAGTTTTAGTGATAAATCCACAGGGAATGTCATCGCTTTAGAGAACATATTGGACTGTAAATTCGGATAACTTTCTCTCCAACACAAAAATCCTTGCAAAAGGTATTTCAGAAATTCGGAACTGTTGAAATGTATCTAATGCTGGTCAAATATAGTCGAATTTTTAACTGAAAAGTAGTTTAGAATTATAAATAAAACCTCACTTCAATGCACCGTATAAATTAAAATATTTAAACTAAAAGTATAATCTAACAATCTATAATCTATAATCTAATCTGTAATAAAGTATAATCTATAATCTAAAAGTTTAAATTTAATTTAATTTTTTTTTGAATTATTTAGTACACTATGCTATAATTACTTAAGCTGAAACACGAATCAATACAAAAATCTATAATTTTTATGCCAAAAGTTCTCAAAGCATTGAAATCCATTTTTATTATATTCTTGCTTCTTCCAGGTCATGTCAAATGCTAGTTTTAAATATTTCAAACTACATTGGTTAGGCAGTTTTAACTTTTGAATTCCTGCTTAATTTCTAATCTTTCAAATTGCATGATTAATACATGCTGCCATATTCATAGAGGTATCCTCGGAATCTGCTACTTGAAGCGTGAATGCGTGTTGAACCGTTTTTTGTTAAACAAAGCTAAATTATATGTTGCATTCTTGAAAACAATTCCTAGCTCTCATACTTAAAATCAAGCAACATTTTTGTACTTAAAATTAAAATGTTTATTTTCTCGTGCTTGACTTTCATTACATATTTTACACCAAGGTCATATAATAATAAATATGTACATGTTTGCTTCTCACGAAATACTTAATGCAGATTCACATCTGCATTTTAACTAGCAATAAGTAGTTCAGTTTGTTAGTACAAAACCGAATCGATATTAAGATTACTTATTAAGAAGTGCAAGTACTTGTAGTTCTTATTGATTTCGTATTTCATGTCTGTATGTATGTATGTATGTATGGGTGTCTGTCTGTCTGTCAACGCTCTAATTCAAAAACGAATTGACGTACAGACTTCAAATTTGGTACACAAGTACATTATGGTACAAGTAAGAAGCCTATTGAGTTACAGCCAAATCAGTCGAACGTTACAGGAGTAACGGCCAATTAACGGTTAAGTGCTAATCAAATGGCAAAAAATATTATTTCATGAATCGATAGATTAGAGTATTGGCATCAAACTTTGTCAAGAGACCATAGTCTAAAATTCCATAGTTTTGGAGAAACATACAGATAAAGTTTACATAGGCAAAAAAATTAATTGATTTTTTTACTTCTAAACTTTAAAAAATCAGTAAAAGAAATACTTCTTGCACTTCTTTATTTACTTTACTTAAGTACTAGTTTTTTATATGGCTATTGTTATACCCAACATTTTTTATGTTAGCTTAGCCACATCAAAATATCATCCAATTTTGAGGACCAAGTTCCATCCAAATCCATATTCGTGACATGAAAGCCTATACTAATTCTTCAAGTTTCAACTCGACCGTGTCATTGCCTTGAATATACTTAAATATATGTATTGATTAAGCAACAATAAAGATTTAATCTTAGAGTATCCATTGTAATGTCATAATAAACGGTTTAATAGCATTTTCATAGCACTTTTTCTCTTCATATGTCAATTTTACGTTTACAAAGCGTGTCACAGAATAAATTGATAAATGCGTTTGTTGTAAAGTACAAAAATCAGAATTTAGATCAGTATTAAATGTGTTTTTTACTGCTCCGCTTTAAAATAACTTGTTTTTTTGTGTGTCATGGTTACTCAAACCCAACATTCACAGCCTTAGCCTAGTCACAGCAGTACGTCTTTCAATCTGTTCATCGCAATTTATTTAAATCTGAAATGCCAATTCGTAATTTACAATTTGTAAAGTTTGATACTAATTGACAGACAAATTTAGGCTAAAATTTACTTGTTATCTCGCAAAAATAACTATTCGATTAGTAAAAAAATATAAATACTTACAATCAAAGAAAATAAAACTTTTATTCCATTTTACGATACTACTGCGGTCCCACTTATAAAATGCCCAATATTCTAAAATTTCTTAAGTGTAAAATAAATTTTTCGCCTAAAAATAAAACGAAAGTATGTCGTCGAAAATACTATTTTCTGTGAATATTTTACTAATATATTTACAAGGTGTTTGGGCATATCCATCGTTTCGCATTGCCCCAAATGTTTCCGTAGACCAATTACCAGAAAATTACCATAGTTCATTAGCTGCTGTAACTGGCGTACATTCATGCGGTACTTTGATTTAATAATTAATGTGCACATTTAAATGCTCATTTTTTAAATCTTTGATTAAAAATTTTTTTTGCATGTTTTCAGGTCGTCATGGTAAACTTGTTCAATTTTGTTTCGAACCATGCACCAACTTATCATCTTCAGGCCACTGTGAAGTTCCTGGCGACGGTCACGTTCGTAAATCTGAACTAGAATTTATTCCAAGCCGAAATGTTAACTCACTTGGCTTACAATTTGTAGTAATAACCGACTACCAAATAACCACCTCATATGCCAAGGTCATTCCACAAGGTCAAGTCACTGGAGGAGAAGGGGGCCGTCCATACATAACAACTGCTTATCTCGGTGCAAATGAAAATGTGAAGGGAACAAAATCAAAAGTTCAATATATTATTTATCGCGAGGAAGATGACAATGTTGAGGTGTGTGCCGAATTTGACCTTGAAATTATTTAATAAAATAAAATTTCAAAATAAAAATACCGGAAAATATTCGAAATGGATTTGGTTTATTAAAAAAATAATAAGCTATGATTAATTCCTATAATTAACATACAATTATTTTTTTAAACTTAATTACTCCAAAATTTCTTCTGTATTGACTACATCGGTAATCTCATCAGGTACACCAGTACCCTCCAGACGATCCCCTATCTCCTCCTTCTCCCCCAACTCCTTCTTCCCCTTCTCCCTATGCTTTCTATACACATGCCTCACCAAATCCCTCTTACTCAAAAACCTCCCATCGCATTTCCCACAGCCCCACTTCCTATGCCCCTCCATATGCTGCTCATATTCCTTGCTCCCCTGCACCCCTCTCCACTTTTTACATACAAAACATACCTTCATCTTCTTTCCTCCATCCACCTCCTCCCCCTCCTCCAAATCATATCCCCTCCAATTCAGCAAGACCCCCACACTCCTCCACCTCACATCGTCAATCACCTCCTTCGCCACCTCCCTCCCCATTCCCAGCGCCCTCCTCACACATCCCCTCTCATGAACCGTCAAATTATATCTATCCGTAAAGGTCGCCCTACACCACTCCTCATCCCCTCCTCCCCCCACCCTACACCTCAATCCACTCTTGTCCTTCTCATGTATCCTTTCGTGTGCACATTTTGCCTTCCTACTAAAAAAGCCCTTCCCACAAATCCCACACTTCAGCGTCCTCTCCCTCACGTGACTCTGCACATGACCATCAAACTTATCCAAATTCCAATGCTCTTTACAAATCGGACAAATTTTCTTGTCGCCATTCAAAATGTCGCCCTCCATATCCTCTTTGTACGCATAGCTGGGTTCCTTCTTCTTCTTTTTCTTAAAGGGTCTCCCCTCCTCATCCAACTCCAATCTTGGCAGCATTTTAAATTCCTTAAAAGGGTCCTCCTTCAATTTCAAACTCCTCATCCTCACATCCTCGATGAGTTTCGGGTCCACATGCTTATCCTCCCTCAACCTCTTCGCAATGCACCTCCTCTCGTGATATAACCGTTTGCTATTATTCTTCCACGAACTCCCACATCCCTCCACTCTGCACTCCACCCACTTATCTTTCTGGTGCTTTCGCTCATGTTCGGCAAGATGCTTCTTTTCGAAGAATGCCTTCTCACAAGGTGGATAGCCACATTTGAACTTCCTCCCTTTACCATTCCTTCGCAAATCAGTAAGCTTCCTTTTATTCTTGGAGGAGGACGGTTTAGATTTCTCTCCAAATTTTGCATCGGAATCGGATGAGGTGGTCTCACTCCAACTCTCGTCGTCTGGGTCAACAGCAGATGTACCTAGAGCATCGGAATCATCCTCCGCATTGGAGCCTCTATCCACCTCTGCTTGAGCGTCAGTCACCTCAGCATCTTCAAATGAAAATGTGAAATAGCTTCCGTCGCCTCCATCATCTTTTTTGGAAGTCTCCTCAAAGTTCGGATTTTTAGATGGAGTGGTTGAAGGGGAAGGAGAGGGAAATACTTTGGTATCCTCCAAACGAATGACCCGGATTCTTAATTCTCTTTTGGCTGTGGTGGCAGCATTGGAGGAACGGGTGGTGGGTCTGGATTTTGGAGGAGATGAGGGGATGGGGATGGAGGTGGTCGTGGAGGCCTGGTTGGAAATTTGGATGGGTTCTCCTCCACTTGAATAGCTTTGTGATGAGAGGTGACGTACCGTGAATTCCCGAAAAGACTCGCCTGTTTTTAAATTGAGTGGTACAAAATAATTATTAGTTTAAAATAAATAATTAGTTAAGTAAATAGTTGTTGAATTGCTGTAATTGATAATTTAGTATACAAAAGCGTCGTTCCAAAAATGTAGCGAGTAAATTTGTACTGTCATCTGATGGCCCATTTGAATCTCTTTTGGTTTTGGTGACGGTGACATTTGTGGAATTTGTACTGCTGTTCCGCAATAAGAAATCCCGATAAGATTCACCTAAAAACAAAAAATACATACATGTCAGTTAAGTGCGATTTAATCATTGATCAATTTAAAAATACTATAATATTTGGAAGCACATTTAACTTAGTTTAAAATTGAGTAGTTAAATTTACAGAATTTCATTTCCACAAATTGCTCCACCAAATTAAGCCGCTGTTCCAATAATCCCACTTTTCTCTCCATCACGATTTTGTCGACAATTTTAATTGTCACTCTAGCCAAAGAGTCAATTAACTGACTTGCCATAATATTTTTCAATACTAAATAGTTAATATAGAACACAAGCTAAACAATTAGCTTTAAAAAACTTTTAAACAGTTCACGTTCGCTCGTACAGTCGAACAAGTAAAGTAGCTCGTCAAACAAATAAACAGCTGACTTTTACCAAAAAACCATGTGTTTGTTTTAGCAGAGGTGCTGGTGGTTGCTTTCTTGCTCCGTTCATCGATTGTTTTTTTTAATTGTTGTAAAAAAGCTTTACGGACTCTTTAAAAAATTGTGACTAAATATTATTTGCACGTGTAGTTATATTGGATTAATTGGATAAGCTAAGCATTTAAATATCGTACGTTCATCATAATTTGTTGGACATTGCCTGTTTCTTGATTCTATTTAGTGAGCAGTGCCGGCGGCACGTGGATGTGCGTAAATTAAATATATTCGGATTAGTTATTTATTTGATATCTTGGTGAGTTAAAATTAAGACCAAATTAATTAAAAGTTTTTTTTTTCATTTTAATAGGTTGGTTAAGACCATAACAAGGACAAGGACCTCGGCTTTTGCTTGCAAACTGTTCGAGAAGAAGTCGTCACCACGGATGTATATTTTCGGATGTTTTATTTTCTAATTAAAAATCAAAATGTCAAAAGTCAAGGGTCAACTTAACCACTCAACCAACAAGGAGAAAGCCATGGAAAGGAAAATAGTTTTATTGGAAGAACGGCTGCGTTTAGTGGAGCAGTTTGTGGAGTTGCGCTTTTGTAAGAAATTAAAATTAATCAACCAATAGTAGTACATTTAACTAACTGTTAAGTAACTACTGATAAATTTAACCAGCATTGTTTAGTAATCAATTCAATTATTTATTTGAAGGCGAGTCTTTTAAGGACTTTACCATCCGCAAAATGCTCCGGAACCTACCACCTCAACATGAAGACGATGGCGAGGAGTACGAATCCTCCTCCGACGACAATTCACAGATCCCCTCCAAATCCAAACCAAAGCCCCCTCCATCTTCTTCAACCACCCAAAGGACCACCGCCTCCAAAAGAACTTCAGCACCCCCGTCCTCCTCCAAAGACACTAGTGTCCCCACCATCCAAAGAGAATTGAGGGTCAGAGTCGTCCGAACAAGTGGTTCCACCTCAATCTCCTCCCAAGCACAAC
>JAQFXM010008470.1:0-10615 GCA_034693345.1 Entomobrya multifasciata | reverse complement strand
GATTTTTGTACCCCAGAATTAGTAGTATTAAATCATGTATACGCTTACTTAAATCCTACTACTGGGTACTAGAAATTTAACTTCCAAAAATGCTGCAGGAATTAGTGTACATGCCTTATGTAAGTCGAGTTTCATAGTTTAAAACAGATTATAGTTGTATGTATGCATGTACTTATTTTATAGGCATGCGATACAAAAATCTAATAAATTGTTTATACATTTTAGGGTAAAGGGTCAGGTACCCAGAAGAATCCAACAGCAGCAAAATGAAAGAGCAAAGTAACAACCAGTCTTGTTGAATTAGATGAAAACAAAAACTGGTTGTATTGACTGACTGTTCTAGTTATTGTTGCCAAATATTTTGCGATACACATCTATTTCTTATGTTAGGAAACAACTTATAAAAAGTCATATTTTCTCATTTTCTCTCCCAACGGGAAAACTTTCACTACTTTCATCGTTGTCAATTTTCCAGTTTGTGTTTACAAACTAATATTATATATAAAACGAAGTTATGCTTTTCATTTCTAGTTACAGGTTAACAAGAGGACAAAAATAATATTAACGACTTCTTTTCCTGGAAAACTCGTGTGTGAAAATCTAATATCATGTTACATTGTTACAGAACTAGCATTGAATGGTTCATAAAGTTATTATTGAAAAGTAGTTGCTGGAATTAGGCATATAAATGAAAACAAACTTTTGTTGGACAAAGTTTACAGGTTGGGTTTCGGCTGATAGGTCCAAAGTAAACATTCCAATTAATATAGATGCTAGTTTCTATTGATCGATTGTCATAACGTGTCTCGACCTCGACACATGATCAAAGGTAAAGTACAACAAGAAGATTTAAGCTTAAATTACCTGTTGAAGTAATCATTTCTACGCTTAAGTACAAATATAACAATTAATTCCTATATTTTCAGCATAAAATCTAAAAGCCTATTATTTATTCTCAGTAAATCGACAAATAGTAATGTATTATTATTAAGTATTTTAGGGCTTTGTCAGATCAGATCGCTACTAGCCCATAAATACCGCGTAGTATATTAAATACTTCCCACTTTAGCTAATAAATTAACGAATTTTCTGTTTCTCTTTTTGCCATGCTATTATGTTTTATGTCACAAATCAAAAGTTTGTGAGATTTTACTGGTAACACATAAAAGTTACTCCGTTCAACTTTTCACTTTGCTTCATATACAATAAAAATAACTTTGGTATGTTGAATTTACTTTGTTGGATAGTAAATAATAAACAGCATCGTGTATCATATATTTTCCAAACTCTGTTTTATGATTGTATAGCATTTTACTCAACCAACCCACACATTAACCCCCATTCCTAGGTTTGGATAAAGATCAAAGAGGCATTGTCAGTAAGACTTATTCTTATGTATTCAAACAATTTCTTATGATATAACTTTACTTGGTAAGATTATTTCTTCGATAGTACAAAAAACATACACATCGACTAAAAAAGAACACATGCTTTGTATCTTTATATTTTATCAGAATCCTTTTTAATCGTGCTGATAAAACCCCATTAGTATTCCTTTCTTCTTCCTGTCCCAATGTTTTTCCAAGTTTATTTGCATAATTCTATTTATACTTTCTCTATCCCCTTTCAAAAGAATTCTATTTTCATTTGCATTTCCTTCCGGTCTATAAGCCAGCAGAAATATGAAACCCTTCAAAGTATTTACATAAATTCTATCTAACTGCTTTACGTAATAATTTCTCTTTTTATATTCGTTTCATTCTTACTTGCTGCCAATGCCCTCATTGTATTAACAAGAGATGATTTATAGTTTTCAAGGAAAGCTTAAACTTTGCCCACCTTCATTACCTACTCAACAAACTGCGTATTAATTATACACATTTCAAAAGTAAACACGAATGAAATGGAAATGCCCCTATTCACACACACACACACACACACACAGTAGGAATGGTCGAAACGTAACATGTCATATAGCATGAGAGTCTGCTTTGTTTAATGGGCTCGAACGGCAAATTAACTTCAAATTTTGGTAATGTTTGTGGTTGCATGTGTTAGACCACATACAGTTTCATAAGACCCATCCAAGCGTAATACGAACCCATGCGGTACGGCTCTCTGTTTTTATTCAAGTAATATTTCTTTGTCCGCGTTGCACTCGTCCAGTTCCTAGAATATAAATTTTCCTCGGTTCAACTTTTATTCAGTGTCAAAAGAATCTTTTTAGGAACTTCCTAAGAGTAACTTGAAAATAGAGGAACTTGAGGAATAAGAAAGAAGTTGCGTGTGGAGTAGACGTTGTCTAATGCAGTTATATGCACACGCCACACGCATCTCCAGATTCACTTTTGCGTAAGCATAAGTCAAAAAGCATTTTATAATTTGGCTACATATTAACGAACTTCAAGAGAATTGAGTTCAAAGTCAAGGTGAATTTCGATAAGAGAAAAAGTGCAATGGACTACATGATAAAGAGCAGCGAATAAATTTTTTTTTTAATAACCAGCTATCAAATAGGATGTATTTGACCTTTGTAGCAATTATAAGGTAACCTGTGTACAACTAAATGACTATGTTTGGTCTGGTAGCCAGGATTCCAGGAATCATCACGACATGATGTCATTGAGAACGAATGACTCCGCGCCGGAGAAGGGGTTTAAATTCACTACTAACATATTTGTAGGACTATTATGTATATAAATGGAATTTCATATGAACATAATCCTACAACATTAACGATAACGTAAAGGGAAGTTTTAGCACATCTCGCAATTGCATCCATGTGGAGTTATTGTGTGCGAGCCAGCAGGAACGAATCGGAGATAATTTTTCAACTGACAACCGCCATGTACACACGCCACACGCCATTATAAACTGCAGAAAACCTGCAGTATTTCTACTCTGGCATCTCTGTAAAAGGATAAGCAATATGATCATTGATCTCCCCCTCTGTCTGCTCGATTAAAAGTCTCATGATCACAGAGTTGTAATTCTAGTATGCGTTTTCACCTGTAAACATTTTGCCGACATGCGACTTGGAAAAAAGCTGCATCCAGCTACCCCGAAAATGCTTACAAATAGGAGCTCAAAAGGGATAAAACATTTCTATTGCTTTTTATGAAAAAAACGTGAGGGAGTCGGCAAGAGAGAGAGAGTGACTTTTACTTTTGTGAACTTCATTCATCCTCTGTAAACTTGCTTAGTTCAAAGCACAAACATCTTGTGTAAGAATATTATGGATGAAGAATGAGTTGGTAACATGTTTAAATCCCAGTCGAATACAGAATGGCTTATTTTCAAAGAAGGGAATAAATTATATGAAAACATCGTTAGAAATATTATCGTATTTGCACAATGTTTGTGTGAGTACACGAAACATTTTCCCCAGGTAAATCCTATATGCATACAAACTAGTACATATTCAAAGAAATGTAAAATCGAACTGCATATCCTACTCAGGTTACCTCAGTCAATCTTATTAAACTCAGAAGAACTGTTGTTCATTCACAAAGTATCTTCAAACTAAATTTGAAAGTCAACCCTTCTTCTTTTCGCTACACCTTTTATGAATTTATGATTATAATGCAAAACATCTTAAGTTTTACTATTATTATTACGCACAAATAATACCGTTATAATGCCTAATAATATGCAATGCAATAGTGGCATTTACCCATTCACTCTACCGGAGAAAGCTAAATATTCATCCCGGTTGCAGCGCACATATCGTAGCATGAACTTATATGCGTATCATGTCACATCATATTATTATTATTATGCAGCCACGATAAGATGAAAAAGATTTTTTCCTGAATATCCGGTATTAACCAAAAAGCTTCCTGAATCCTTGAGTGAACGCACATAAGACTATTGGAGTACATACAGCACCAGTTGTACTGACTGCAGCTTCTGGGCTGCCGGCAAGATAAAAAACGAAAAATCACTGGGGAAGGTCTTGTGAAAACAGAGCCGAGTAAATGGAGTGGGGTGGAAATTGTAGTATAATGCGTAATACAAACACAAAATAGGTATATTTTGGTTAAAAAGGCTGAAATATTTTAGGATGAAGGTGTATATGAGAGAAAACCCAGAAATAAAAGGAGCTAATGTAACAACGACACACGCTTTGGTTTATGATGATGAGAATGACAATGCTAGTGTTGGTTTTTAAAAATGGCTACTACGCGGGACTGCAAATTGCACACTGCAACAGTGTAATGTCCCGTTAGAAGTTTTTTCTCGCTGATAAAAGTTTATATAGCCACTTGTGTTAAGGCAAGCATAAAAGTAATATTCTTAATAGCAGTAATGATACAGAAAGCACTTTTGGCTATTGGTACGAAGACGGCAGTATCACTGTAGCACCAGCGTGTGGCTCTTCACTTTCATATTTTCTGTCTGTAAATATAGTAAAGTCACTACTGCACTCACGCACTCCACAATGCAACATCACAGCCATTTCTTCTGCTTACGTTGCAGTTGACGGTGCAATTCCTAACTCGATGGAACGCAACATAAACGCACAGAGTCAATTTTGAAAGTGCGTATATATATTTTCCTGACATGAGCTCAGATTTCTTTTGAAGTTTGGCTTTTACGGTTTTGGTAAAACTTGCAGTACCACAGATCCCACGTGCATAGTATCAAGCTCGACAAGAGGATTACGATTACACTATTAGTTTAAATTACTAAATATGAAGTGCACCAGCGTTTAATGGTTGTTCTATTGTGTTGCATTGTATGTATGATATGGAATGTCGCTTCCTTTTTCAAATGCATGACTCTAAACACGAAATTCTTATTATTTCGATTATTTCTTTGTAACTGCATGAGGCAGTATATTGTAACACGAAGAAGGCTAAATGTGTGAAATAAAACACGCAACCGATTGAAACTAAAGTAGAGTCGAGTCCAAAATTTCAATGTCTTTAACAATGAGAAACCAAAACCAACGGTTTGTGTAAGTCATCACATTGTTACGAACTATATTATTTATGTGTTTGCATCCAAAGCTGACTCTATAGAATATAATAGAAAGAAAATAAAATATTTTAGTATGGTGACGGTGGTGGTTGTAAATTGTTCAGAAAAGAAAGTCGCTTTATTATTGTGAGTTCAAAGCTTCTTTAGAATTTTTGTTGCTTCCTATTCTCTTCTTTATATTTTTCCTATCCGTATATTTTACTTGAGTTGATATATCTGTCGCTTTCGTGAAAGCTGATGCTGATAATAATAACTTTACAACTTCATTCAATCTCTTCGAGGAGAAAGAACTACTACAAGCTACTATTACATAGTTTTACACTACAGTAATAAAAAAATATTTTAAAGGAGAAAATAAAAGTATATTACAACAATAATGCTTTGCCGACAAGTTGTTGGACGCGAAAGCAAGAGAAAATGGGGAGAAAGTATGTTAGAAAATAAAATGACACCCAGATAATATATTGCCTGACAATGATATCCGTTGGGCTTTCCTATATAAGTCAAAGCTGCCTGCCTTGCGTATAGTAAACAAGGAGTGTATTTAGAGGTAGGCTTGCACAGGTTCTGAAAAAAAATGAATGAGAAGTGAATTCTCTCACAGACGCAATCAGGATGATGGTGGTGTGTATAGTGGTCCTCGTGTCGTGGGGTACACAAAATAATGATGATGATGATGACGGTGATGATATCGATGCTGATAAAGAGGGAGAATTTTGGACAATAATTTATTAGCTGAAGTGACTTTTATACAAGGCATTATGACGTAATTACATTAACAACTACAATCCTACAAAGAGGAAGGGGGAGGAAATTCGGTAAGAGAGGGTTGACCAGTTTTGATTATCCTTTCAGTTCTGAAAGCTCAACAGTTTCTGATTTAATCCACCTCTACTTTACTTTTAGTGGATAATGGAAGTGAGCTGGTCTCATGGTCTTAATGGTTTGATTTGACGGGATATAAATTGATATAAGTTTCATATTGATATTATTTAGAATCCAGTAAATTTTTGGGTCTACTCTCAGGAACCTACCTGTCGTCACAAATCCTGTTGTAGACTGTAATAAAATCAATTGTAATTGTTACCTAAAATCCGGAAATTCTCTGAGAACCTTTATAATAGTAAATTTTATAAATGATAAATAAATTTCAGATTCTTGGAAGGTTAAACTTTAAAAATAAAATATGTTCTTTATTTAATTTCTCCAGAAAGTCCATTCTCCTGTAAGCATTCATTGATAAGTTGTTTGCATAAATATTATTTGTTCATGAAAATAAAGTAATACAAAACAAAATGAAAAAAACTTGTTGGAGAAAGTGGAAAAAATTATTTCAGAAATATTACAGTGCACCCTTCTTATTCGTTTGGAAAAGGAACTCTATATGTACCACTATTAGAAAGATAAGGAAATCTACATTCAACCCACTGATTTGATCTAAGAAAAAATCTTTTTCTTATCCTTTCTCCAGCACACTGTCCAACATTAACTGTATATGGACGAAATGTTTCAGCTTGAGTTGTCTGACAGCTGACAGTTTATGAGGCTGTTACATCCATAAAAGCCATTAGGAAATGTCAAGCCAGAGTAATAAATCGGTTCATGTATTCCCATGTTAGAAGATTCCAAAGAAATAAGAAATTCGGATGAATATATTTCCGTTATAGATGCACTACTGTACATTGGTAAAATTTTTTATGCTTTCTTCATCCTTCTCCATTTCAAAAAAAATATCTGTTTATCGTTCGGCATTCGAATCGCTACAAGTCTCTGTCGCCTCCTCTTAACTTTGTTTACAATGCGTTTTTGCGAAAACTCCGTCTTTATTTTAAGGTCGATGGTCTCATGTTTCATGAAATAAACTAAATATTGCGATCTGAAAGTAACTGTAAACGTTTCAAACATACCCGCATTACATTTTAATGTTAAAAACTATTAGAATAAAAACAACATTGCAGATTTTCAGCGGACCAGGACAATAGGACGATGCTGATGACAAATATGATAATATGTACCAGGATGAATTTCTTCGTAGTGCATTTAGGTATTCCTGAGTATCTGTCCCAAATTTCCCTTTTAACATAGAAAATAAAATTGTTATGCTGCAGCAAAATGTACATACGATTGCAGAAACTAAATCACAAACTTGTCCAGGTTTTATATAAATGCAAATAATATGTTTTGGAACATAAAACCAAAGAAAACAACTTTTTCAAAAAAATACGTATCGAAAAGAGTGCAAAGTCTACATTTTACACAGACATATTCAGAACCTATATATGCTTAATACATATTATATACATGCATGAATGTATGATTACCAACTAGAGAATCTGCTTTGTGAGTACAAGCACCAGAAGCAACGAACCAAAATGATACTTTATGTCAATATGCCAAAAAATTGCATGCTAAGCATATTACAAAGACTTTTTCTCATGGTATTCCATCCAAACTCAAATTCCTCTTGCGAAAGATCTTGTCTCTATTCTCAATTGCACACACTTATATGAAGATACTTGTGTCCATGCTACTCCTATATATATATAATGGCACATTTTCTGGGTTTAGTCTCCTCTCAAGACTTCAGCAAAGATCTTTCGCTGATTTGAGAAACCAGATTCGGTTACAAAGTTTTTACTTCCTGATCCGCAAGAGATTTAGCTATTTTATAGTATGGCTAACATGAGTCAAAATCGAACCAACCACAAACGATATTTGAAGAGAGCCCATTGGTTGGATTGATAAAGACAAAAGGATTGTCTTGAAATTCATGCATCGACGTTGCTCCGGCCTTGTACACTAACACGAAATCAAATCAAACCATAATGCCATATTTTGCGTGCATCGATCAAGCGTTCCATAAAATTCCTAAGCTCTGCTGATTTCAGTTTTTATTATGTGCTCTTGTTTGACTTAATGGCACCCACCACCCTTCCACCAATGGTGTAAATAGCCGATTTTTTTACAAATATTTCTGACCTGACAGATTCCAGACGCTCATTGGGTTCGTCGCTCTAATTTCCTTTCTCCACTAGCTTTCCCTCATGATATATGAAAGAACGCTATAGGACAACAAAGCAAGAGAGTACTTAAGTCTCTCTTTTATCATGTATTCAAGTATATGTATCATCCAATTTCTGTTAAAGCAAACATTCTTTAAAGGAAAAAAGTCCCCATTTTTAGGAAAGAAACAGTCCTGAACAAGAAGTCGACGCAGACATTGGCAAAGGCACAAGTAAACTAGAGCTTGTCAGACTTCAATAGTAACGAACGATGGACGTAGTAGCTCACTAGTACTACTTAGCGTATTTACTGGGTTGTACGTGGCACTAGTACATAACTAAAAGGCAGTCAAGTAAACCAATCAATGTTTCCACTTCGCAGTCAGTGAGCCAGCGGGACGGATTTTTTTGGACTGGTTTTCTGCCATTTCCTTGAGTTGACATACACATGCTATTTACACAAGTCAAACAATTCTTGTTCCCTTTCTCTTTACATTTGACTTCTCCGTTTTTAGGAAAAAGCGGGGAAATTTGCTTGAAGGACTATCAAATCCTGAAGAGAAAAAAGGGTTTCTACTAAGCCGCTCTGCTACCATTTATACCGCAGTAAACTGTACTAAATTTTGTGAACTAAACTGGGCAGAAAATGTGTGCTTTCTAATGAAAGGATTTTCTCTAATGTTACGTGCGTATTACCTACTTTACAAGATACGCCGAACAATGGTATAAAAAATAGTGTGATGTACCATGAACTATCATCCGTCAGTTCTGGCATGCTGGATTGTATTACTTTAATATGTTGTACTTTCACCGGATATACAAAAGACATACCGAGAGGGCGAGGACATACATATATAACTATTTGTTGAGTTACAACTTGACTATATACTGATAATGGTGATAAATACGGAAATGATATTCTTCCGTTTGCTGAAGCAGAATAGTAGTATTATTGTATGTTACTTCTTTGATACATGGAAAGGCTATAAAAATAATGTCATCGTTCAGTTCAAGAGTGAATGTACCCACATATTGTCATCATTGTTGAATAAAAGGTCTACTAGAATTTGAAGTGAGTCACTCATTCACTTGAATAGGCTTGCTAATATTTGTACAAATTTTGAATTAAATTTTCTTTCCAAATATCCCACTTTTACGTATTAGGCAACCAATTTTGGTTTTAAGTTGGCTTTAGTTTGTATTATTTGTACCCCAAGACCTTTTGAGAATATTATAGTAAATCACCCTCTAAAAATAGATAAAATATAGACCAAAAGTCAGTATTGTGAGTTGAGGGCACAGTAAAATCTAGAAATATTTTAGATGTACGATGTCGTCTTACGTTCTTCGAAGCAACTTAAGAAAAAGCTCAAAAGAACTATAGATAAAAAGAATTTTTACGTACATCCATAATCTCAAATACCAATATAAGCACTAAACAAGATTTAAATACGAATGGATTATATACATAAGAAATGATATTTAGAAATTAAAGCTTCCCATTTCGGGAGAATAGCTAGGAATGTCTATTTACGTTAATGCATTTTTATGTTTCCCCTTTCAAAAATGAAATTTAAAGAAACTATTTATTTCATATGTACTTGTGTACATGTGCATTCATAAGAATCAAAGTAAGTGCATGTCTTCTTTTATGGTGCATTGGTTTTTTTTGTATCGAGGCGTTGAAAGAGAAATAATAAATGTTTTCTGTGTAAAATAATCGGTTCATGAGAATGGTGTTGGAATACATAACAGCGTAACTTGCTTTCGGGACTGATTTCAATGTAATACAAGCATACAAGCTGCGAGAAAGGGGAAGTTAAGTCAAGCTCTTTCCTGTGTTCCCTGTTATTGTGATACCGCTGTTGCTGCTGAGCTGAGTGAGAAGCTGTCAATCTCGCTATTTCTCCTGCTGTCTTTTCCCACTAGGATATCCGAGAAAAGTTCAATGAAATGCTTTTTTGTTATTATTGTTATTGCTTGCACAGCTTGTTTTGTTCATGATACATGATGCACACGAAACAGACAGGAAGGACATACAAGTTAAGAAAAAAATGTGCATGTGTGGAAGAAAATAAGGGGACAAGTGCTCACGCTCGCGTGCTTGTGCCTAAAAAGGATAATACGAAAGAATACGAAAACGAATCAAAAGTACAGAAAAATTATCCATGCTGAAATGATTAAATCCTTTGAATGTTCACTTTTAAATATAAAACCATCTTAAGTACGCTTGACTGTACACGAGTGACGAAATGCAACGTAATATAAAAATATGCTCAGAGAACCGGCGACATTGTTTTTGCTGAACTTTGAAAATGTATGATATTGAAAAGTACTTCACTTTTACTTGCTTTGAATTTATAACTGGTGTATTTGTATTAGAGATTGAATAAAGTGTTCTTGATGTGAATTGTGAACAAACAAAAAACGTGACATTGGTTTTTTCGATTTAGTTTGGTATGCAGAAAAAATATGACATAACACTTATTCAGCTATGAAATCTTGTTATACAAGCAAATTTCTACACATCGAAATTGTACATTTTGTTAGCGAGATTTAAGGCTAACGTCACATGACAATGGGAATCCACTTAGTAACAATATTTTGAGGGGATCGGAGGAGCCGAAGAC
>JAQFXM010008469.1:0-10622 GCA_034693345.1 Entomobrya multifasciata | reverse complement strand
AATGTAAACCATAAAACATTTATTGTGAATATGCTTGAAAAACTAATTTTGTAATTGTGTAGATAATTCTATCTAATGCTAGATTATATACATTGTTAAACGATGCTCTATGGGTCTCAGACCCGAGAAGAGTTAAATGAATAAATAAATAAATAAATAATTCGAAAGGTGAATGGTCCCCCAGGAGGAAGCTTGGCAAAATTAGCTCCCATAGACGCAAAAGCAAATAAAATTAATAGAACGTATGTTTGTTCTAAAGTTTTTGGACAATGGATCTTGCATTGTTAACAGACTACGTAAACTGTCTGGATATGCAGGTAATGTCGGAGGATTAATTTTCCCTTTAGCACAACACCGACTACCGATATTGTCTGCGATTTCATCTTTGAAATTCAGAGAGTGGCATGACTGGCAAACATTTGTCATATCTCCGCAGGTGTGTTGTAACACATTGTTTTCATTTTCAATGTATGATTCAATATGATTTAATAAGGCAGACCTATGATGGTGTACTCGTAAAGAATAATTCTGACGAATTTGTGCAGCTCTATCCTGTCTTTGTTCAACTGAAAGATTTTCAACTCGGTTGCGTTCTTGAGTTACGCGAAGATTTCTTCTCTCAATAGCTTCTGTGTCAGTAAGATTTGCAACTCTATTCCGTTCTTGAGTTGCATGGAGAGATCTTCCCGCAATCGCTTCTGCTTCAGATAGATTAGCTTTACGTAGACGTTGCGACTCTCTAGCTTTCTTTGTTCTTGTTTGCCGCTGCTCATCCGTTTCTACGGCTCGTTTAGCTTCGGCGGCTGCATTTTTTTTGTCCAAACGTGCACGATGTTCTTCAGGAGTATCGTGTTTAGGCATTTTATAATTTGTAATTTGAACTGATTTATATTTCAAATTTTAGAGCTCATAAGCTGTTTAATGCACATAGGCGTAATAATTGCACATAGGCAAGAAATGCACATAGGCAAAAAAGTTTAAAGTGTTGTACATAGACACCACTGTGAAAGGATAGATGGAGAGGTAAGGAAAAGAAAGGAGTAGGAAAAAGTACGGAAAAGGTAATCGGGTAATGATGTAAGGTAATCGCTTATAGTACAGTCGGTTGCACATAAAACAATTGGGTGGATGGCTATTCCAAGGATACTGCGCACTCGTAACGTATGTAGACCTAGATGTATCAGTACGCCAATCTAATAACGACTGTCGGATTTTCATGCAAAATAAAAGAACATAAAAACAGTCTAAAGTTCAAAATTATTTTTATCTAGTGCAAAATATTTTTTAACAACACACTGTGCAGTAAGATTGCAATAATTATGATCAACAACATTATTAACCGGTAATTAAGATTATGTAATGTTCCATGGTTGCAACATAATATACAATTTTAAAAAGAGCGCTGAAAACATCAATGGTGTAGTATTGTATACACGCATGGAGACCCATAGAAAAGTGGAGTGGTGTGAAAGAGCAAAAAAAAGTGAGAGGAAGAGAGAAGCACAAAAAAACAAACAAATTGATGCTCATGCGCAGCATGTTCAAATGGCTATTATTGTTAGATTCTATTCAAAGAATATTAAATCAGCAGCTTCATGTTATTTAACAATATACCGATTGTACACAAAATCTTATCAAATTCACGGGCGTTGACATCAATTTTCCCGAAATTCAACGCCCCATAATATTATTACGTTACATTTCCACAAAGTATGGCCAACTAGTTCCTTTTGATTCAAGACAAACTCCAAGTACGAATTCATTAATTTTGGAGATTAAAATAAGATTCAATAAGTTTCAGACTTATCTAATAAAATTTACGAAAAATCGTAAGCGTTCTCAAGAAAGAATAGAAAATGATAACCCACAATTTACTGGCATCATCCCAGCAAACAGCTGGACCCAAATTTGTATAGTACAACAAAAGGATTTGGATTTCGGTATATGGATCTATTATGGACATACTTTCGGTTCAATCAGGAGCATCTCATTCGACAAAGAGAATATCTGAGTACCATTCCCAAATATAACTTTCTAATTTACAGCAACGTCGTTGGTTCAATTTGCAAAAGCGATGAAGATAAAGAAGTTAAAGAACGAATTATATAAAATTATTTATAAAACAAATATTTTAATTACATAGTAACATAATTGATAAACTTGCATCAAACACTTTTTCGTTATGTTATGTGACACTGTAACCATAGTAGAATAAGTTGGATTTCTTGGCGTATTTTTTAACTTGTATACATATGCGAATTTCCTTGCGTATATGTATTATGTAACGTGTAATATTATAGTACTAGAAACGCTTAGCCTTACAAATAACACTTTAATAAAATCTTCGAAGCGGTTTTCATAGTGTGTACAGGTTAAAAAATTAATTGCCGGGAAGGTGCTGTAGGATGACGTTTATGAAACGATTAGGGCGTCAGGCGCTTCGCAAGTAACCGCAAGTAACTTTTTGAAATTTAACTTGTTGAACTTCTGGCTCGATTTACCACTTAAACATCATGGTTGTTGAGCGTGGAAAAGTGAATATCTACACACGATATACCAAGCTGAGTTTTGTTGTTAGGTACTTTTACATGTGAAATCTATCTTCATTTTGTAAAAGAACTTTAAGTAATGAATAAACTCATTCCTACCTTAAATAAACTAAACTAATGATATGACAAATATTGTATTATTTTCTTATCTTGTAAAGTATTGTTTCCGGTATTAATAAAATCTAGTTATGATGTTTTAAGTACTCCAGGAACTTATATTTAACATGTTTATATTATGTTTAGTCTGATAAGTTTTAGTTTCACATTTATATCGTCTAATTATTTCCTTGTTTTGCTACTAGTTGATCGAATATCGTAGCAGCATACCTTTAATTTTTTCAACTCGGAAATGAAACGACTTATTTTTGTTTGTTTCGCACACGGAAAATCTCTTTAGAGAAAATACAACATGCGCCAATTTTAGACATGTCACAAAATCTTTTCAATCTCGACTTTTTTATGAAAATCAGAAAAACATGTCATTCCATTATTTAGTTTTGCAGCTAGTATTGTTTCAACCATGCCTAGCCGTAAATACAATACTTCATGACACATCGGTGTCAGAAACTTTGTCCTACTTTGAGAAGTGTACTCTGACACTTTTTACCTCACAACTTAACATGAATTCAGCTGAAGATAAACAAGACACGTTTTATGAAAGTGATCCGCTTTTGGTAAGTGCAAAATTATGTTATTTAAACTTATTTTTAACACTCATTTGATAAAGTGTTCATATGAATAAAATATGGTCCCCGTACGAGCAAATAATTCTGATTTTTTTTCTAGAACTACGTGACAATACGGTTCCTCTTGAAGTATAAGCAGATTCCTCAGAATCGCCAAAATAGATTTGTGTCCGGCATAATGTGTGATGATAAATTTAAATACGTTACTAAATACTTTATACTACCAGAAGGCTACCTTCAATCAAATATAGAATATCCATTTGACAAACATGGCTGCAATGTAATAGTCTATGTTAGTCCACCACACTGCCGAAAAAGCTGGAAAATTACCGACTTTAGAAGAACAAGAGGTATACATTTTCTACCAATTGATATTGTTAGTCTACTCAAGGATATTCGGCTCACGGCTGAATACCAGGACCCAAGTAACATGAACACATTGTCAACTTCATTTCCAAAATATGTAATAGTAATTCAAAAGGAAGAAATGGAATTTCCAATAAGTTGGTTTTTTGAAATGGATTTTTCGATTTTGTTCGATGATTATCCAATCGAATATCTGACGTTTAAGATTGTACTTCAAATTGCTCGTCGCAAAACTACAAGAAATTTCTTCACAGTTAAATCGATACTAGTAATCCAAAATTGGCAACCGGAAAATTTCAAAAGATGGTTGAACTTAAAATGTAATGAGAGGCAGACATTTGGTGCAACGACTTTAGAATCCGAAAGGTGCACTCCATGTGAATATATTACGTATGGTTGTTTGATTCATTATGCTACATATCAACAAATGGATATCGCATTGAATGATTTACATAACAAAAATTCAAGACGAAATGAAATTTCATGGCTTATAAGGAGCAATAAACCCTGCAACCATAACAACCAAGACATGTGTCTTCAGTCCAACAAAAATATTAAGTATTTGACCAAGTGGAAAAACGAATTTGTAGTCGAAAATACAATTATTTTGATAATGTTTCCAAATAGCACATTGTATAACGGTCAACATTCGGAACATAGTTTTGACGAAATAGTTTTGCCTGCGATTGGTGTCGAAACATTTGAATCCTCTGAGTACTATCATGGGTTCAGGAGAAAATATAATGGTCAGAGATATGTTACATGTGCTACCGGCTTGGGAGTTAAATGGTTCGCATCGCTTACCGGGTTCTTTTCGATATTTGATTTGGCAACCTGGATAATGCTTTTATGTTGTGTAAGCTTTGCAGGTATTATATATGTTGGGCTGGTTGCAAAAAAAGATGGATACTCAGATTATGTATGGCACAGTGCATTTAGCATTGTAATTCTTTTGGAACAAGGTTTGGCAGTTCCGAAATGTGTAAGATTAACAAGATGTTTAGGAAGTTTTAACTCTTTACTGCCTTTATATGCAAGTTGGGTTATAGCGGGTATTGTTCTTAGCAATGGATATCGGGGGGCAAACATTGATAAGTTAATTGCCCCCATTCCAGAAACGAGATACGAGACATTTGATCAAATTGCTCTAAATAATTTCACAGTTTTGGCAGAGTTTTCCTCCAAATATATACGGACATATGATGATTTTATTGAATCAAAATACGACAAATTTGGCAATAGCTTAGCTTCGAAAGAAATGGAGGACAATTTTACAAGATTTAGGTACAACAATTACTTGAATTTTACAAGATTTAGTTACTCTCAGAACCATGTATGGGAAGCAATGAATTTGTTAAAAATGGAAAGAGGATTGTACATGATGATCTCTGCTACAAGGCCACTCCAGGAAAGAAGCAATTACTTCTTGACCATGAAAAAAGAAGGCCGATTTATGTACAAGAAAGTTGCAGATTTTATTTCAAAGCATGTGAAGCAACCAACAACTATTGGAGACATAATAAATTCACAAAATACGAAGCTTATATCTGAGAAGCTTTCAAACTGTAGCAATGAAGCATTTTTGGGAGGAAATGAAATTGTACGTAATGTGGCATCACTGTTAAGAAAACAGCTAAGTTTTAAACATGGTAGAAAGTTTAGGTATGACCAAGTTAGTATTAGTAAAGAACCTCTACTACCTTCACATAAAACGATAGTGTTCTACAATATACCTGCAGACTTGAGAGATAGTTTTAAAAGAAATATTTTAAGTTTGTCAGAGTCAAGATTGGAAAACTTGTGGTATAATTGGGCTGAATATTGGGCAAGGTGGAATGATACTTGGGAAGCCGGAAGAAATGAGGTTTCTGTTCGAGGTTTGAGCTTGTATCATAGTAATGTTCGTGTGGTTTTTCTTCTGTTTCTTGCCATTGTGTGCATTCCCTTTATAGCATTTATTTGGGAAGTCTTTCGACACATCAAGTTTGTAAAACTATTTTGCAACCTTTTTAATTTCTGTCGAAACACATATTCTCAAATTATTCGTAATTGTTTTCAGAATAGATGTTAATATATTTAATAAATGTAATGATAAAGCTTTTAATATATTTACCTCATAAAACAAAAGTAATCATTCGGTTTATCAAAATGTAGGAGCCATAAATTTGTATATCAAAATTTAAAACTAGTGTGTCAATACAAGAAAACATCTCAATGATTTCGACTCTTATGGGAACGAATTGGAACTAGCAAACATTTAATTAATTTATGTGCTGTGTTTTGATTGTTACGTAGTCAACTTTATTGTGCAAGATAACGCAAGTTTGACTATTTTTAGGCATGTCTATCTTGTCACGGATTTATTTGGAATTGAGAATCATATGAATTCCGAAAATATTTGTTTGAATGGTAAAATATTTCTCAATATCAGATTTTGTTTTAAGTGACCGCAAACTGTATACGTTCGTTCGGCAAACTCATTCGTTGTCTTACTACTTGTAGTCATTTTTTTATGTATTCAGTACTACCTACCAAGTTAAAGTATTAGTGTAGAACTATCTAATCGATATATTAGTCATTCGAGATAATTATCTATCATTCCAATAAATAAACACATAAATAATTAGCAATCAAGATATAACTTTTTATATCTTGCTAAATCTATTACAGAATCTCGGATTGATCACACTTAAATTGAATTTTCTGATTTCGTAAAACCAGCTACTAAAACTTTATCTCAATAAAAAATTTGAAAGTCACAGTAAAATTCACGTAAACAATTTATAATTTGTCGTACAGCTTTCGATAATTAGCCATCACTACCATTTTTACTCTTCTTCATGCAAAGTATTTTTTAGAAATTTCGCTACAAGTTTTGACGACTCTTTTTAAAGTACATCGAATCAACAAATTCATGCTATTGACGAACATGCCGATTGTAAAGCACACCTTATTAATTTCATGGTCCTTGATACTAATTTGCTCGAAATTCAACACCTATAATCTTATTACGGTATATTTCCACAAAGTATCGTCAACTAATTAGTTCATTATGGGTCAAAACAACCTCCAAGTGCGAATTCAATAATTTTTAATTTAAAATGAAACAATATATTTCAGGCATATCCAAACAAAAATTTAGAAAAATTATTAGCGTTCTTGAGGAAAAACACAAAATTGTGTAGACACAAATTATACTGTATTTGTTATTTTCGTGCTCTGCGAACCAAATCCACAGGAGTATTTCCGATTTTGTTCGTAATATTGGCGTGTGCCTTGTTTTTCAAATGAATAAATTAAAATTTAGCCCATCACAGGCTGAAGTTGTCCACGTGCAACACAAAAAAATCTACTTATTTCTTCATGGTGTGTTCAAACGTTTTTTCAACATATATTTATGGAATTAGATTTTACATAAATATAGAGCTTAGTTTTTAGAAGCTTGTTCCTACCTCTTATTTGTTGCAACATTTAAGTTTATTTTGTTGCTTTAAATAATTTTTCATGAAATGTGACCCCATTTGGAAGACATTTTACCATTATGCTTGTCTTAAACGGCAAAAATAGCCTATTGGTGTTACTATATAATATTTTTTTAAGTGTAAAAATGCTGCAAAACATGTTATTGTGCCAAATTGGCTAGAAAAATATTTCTACCTAAAATGTACCTTATTTTAGACTCCGGACTACTTTTGTAAAAAATATATCCTTCTATAACAACTTCAACATTTAAGTGTTCACACTAGTTTTTTTCTAAAGTAGCAAGTTACAGTATTTCATAGAAATGATTTCAAAGAACACATTGAAAATTACTGGTTTACGGTTTTCCGTTTTTCAGTTAGGCCAATGTTCACATTTCGGCTGGAATTTTAGCACTAACCGATTATATTTGCTTGGAAAGGTTTGTCAATATAATTGGTTTCTATACATCATCTACATTGTTATTTATGGTGCACTTCTTTCATTTAAACTCTTTGCGAAATTCAGTAGCGAACATTTAATAGAAGAAGGAAAATCGAAAAATGAGTTTTTCTCTGATAACTCTGCATTAGAACGACTTGTACCTGTAGGAGATTTCGCGTACATAATAATAATCTGTGGAATCGTTTTAATAGGCTGGCAACATAAACTAATGAAAAACGAAATAGTCCTTTGGTTCAACAATATTCTTCATTCAAACCAAATATTAACACAAAAATACGGTAACCGACTGGAAAATCATCCAATTACTGAAAACTTTCAAAAGTTGTTAACGCATATCACAATTTTTGCTGCAACATTTTCATTTTTCGTGCCTATGTTCTTTCCTGTTTTGTTTTTATCCAAATTTGATCCTCTTCATAGATTTTTCTCTGATCTTTTTGAGATGACACCAAAACCTGAATTTGAATGGATTCCAATGCTCATTTTTGTATTTTACGCTATTCTACAATGCTGCAATACTGTGTTCGTTTGGGCTATTTGTGTAGTCATTCATGCAATAAATGTATCCTACTGGTTTACAGTCACAATGCCACTAGAAACAATACCAATTTTATCTGTACACGTTGAGTCGGATCGTTCAGCTTATAAATTTCTTACCCCAATTGGACTATTTTCGATTAGAGAACTATATAAAATTTACCAAATGAATCAAATGCACTGTCAGATTTGTAATAAGTTATTGAGATCGCTTTTAGTTACAATGCATCATGCGGTTGTCTTTTTTATAGGTGTTTCATTAGCTTACATTACGACCCGTCTTTCAACACAAGCTTTTACTATGCTTGGCTTACAGCTAGTTCCAATAGGAGTGCTAATCATAGTTATGATAGAATATTTAGAAACAAAGGTTGTAACATTGATACAAGACTCATCTGCAACATTTGTAAAGGTGGTATCGAATTCTGCAATTCATCTTGCTCAAAATGGCTACAGGTGCAAAGTAAACTCACTTGATATTTTACTATCAAAATTTTATCGAAAATATTTTAAATGTGTTCCCAGAAATTTGTGGCTTGAGACAGCATATCCATTTTGGAAAATTGGATGGGAAACCTTTCTAGGATTTATTCATCGGAGTATTGATTTATTGGTTACTATTCTTGTATTAATTCCAAAATAAATTATTCACAGAAAAGCATGTTGTTAGACTATAATTCAATTTTCTACAGAATCCTAGTAAAACTTCAAGCATTTTTTTAAAACTCTGCATTAAATATTAGTAGATAGCAAGTAATTTAGATTTAATAGATTTTTCAACATAAATTTATCCTTTTAGTCTGTTTAAGAATATTCAATGGGTAAGTTTTCAAGCTGTAAAGCATTATTTGGCTCGAATAATAAAATTAGTCGACAGTTTTTGGCTAACTTACTTAACTAATCTTTTATTTATACATAAATAAAAATGAAAACATGAAAAAGCAGTATAAAAACCATATTTATTTAATACACACATCAAATGTACAAGTACAATAACTGGAATAAAAAACTGGTTTGGTATTTAAAAATATACAAATGGCATACAAACGTATTTGCTTTATGATCTTTAAATGGTAAATCAAATATGCAAAACATTTAAGGTTGGTTGATTAGTTGGCATGAACACATTAATATTTTTAACCTAGGCTATGCCTTAATAATAAAATGATCTGTGTTTCATTGTACATCGGTAAACTATACATACATACATGCATGCATTAGATTGGGATTTTTTTTAAAAAAATACCGCACTAAATTGTACGTTAAATGAAATCAGATGTTATCAAATACAGAAAAGTCTAAGGTTCAATAGTTAGGATAAATAGTTCCCAATATTTCAGGTTTAGAATTTGGCAGAAAGTTTTCTCAAAAACCCAAGAACCACCATTTATGAGAAACATTATCATTCTTTCACGGGTTAGGTATCAAAATTGAAGATAATATTTTGCGAAATAGTACCTCAACTTATGTTCTTCAACCCATTCACAGGAGGAAATTTTATCGAGTAGTTTTGACAGTAAACGGTTGAAAAGAATAATTAGTGGAATAATAATTACATGCATAACCCTCATGTATGTAAGCACGTAACTAATGAGTTGTTTAACGTAAAGCTAATCAGTTGCTTACGAGACATTTATTCCGCGTTATCCAATGTATTTCAAGTCAATATAGACATTGGGCTACATGCATGTAGTATAAAGAGTGAAAAAACTAATTAAAATTACTCTTTTCCAATTAAACAAGTTGTCGCATAAGCATGATTGCTGTTCCGGAAGTAAAAATAATTGCAGACTGGACGAGAAATCGGGAATAAAATTGTTAAAATGATGAGTGTACTTTAAAATGTTGCTTATATTTTATTCGAACGTTGAATTAATTTTTTTGCTTGCTTAGAGTTATTTGTAATAGAGTAAAGTGTCTACTTTTTAAAACATCAACAAAGTTTTCAGGAACTAACTTTACGTGACTCAGTGTAATACTTACTTGTGTAAAACGTATAAGAGTTTTGATAAGTTTCTGGACGAAAGTCGTACTTGTGTATTAAAATTATTAATTTTCTTTCTAAATATCACACAAGTTATCTGTTTATTCTACTGCTTCACATTGTACGTAATGTTTGCCCGTATGATTCCCAAAAGTTAAAAGAGTCTTTACAATCGATGGCGGATGAACAGCTTTATATTATTAACTCATTTACAAATTGTACAGTACACGTTATAAATTTCATAGGTCTTGACATAAACTTTTCTGAAATTCATCACCCGATAGTTCTGCTGCGTTATTTTGCTCAAGCTGAAAACCACGCTATTATACCTATTGAGTCAAAGCCATCTGGAAACGAAGATGTCATAAAATGGTTACAGAATATTCCAAATATGTTTTTTAATTACTTGACTATGGTAAACGCAGAAAAATTGGCATTGGGGAGAAAGAATACAAACTGCATTGCCAACATTTACTGGCATCCACCAAATAGAGATATTATCTCGAGTTTCTATTTAAACTCGCCAAGATTTGGGACAGTGTTGAAAGATCCATTTTGGCTTCTCTATGTATTTCG
>JAQFXM010008468.1:0-10622 GCA_034693345.1 Entomobrya multifasciata | reverse complement strand
CTTTGACCTTTGACCTTGGGGGTTGACCCTGGGGGCTGAAAATCAATAGGCTTCTTGCCCTTGACCATAGTGACCCACATACCAAATCTGAGCGAAATCGGTCAATGCGTTCTTGAGATATCTTGGTCACAGACAGACAGACGGACGGACAGACAAACATGATAAAGTCAATACTTGCTGACGCTTCGCTTTCAGCGGCGCAATACAACAATAAATTAGTTAATTTGCTCCGCAATTTTTTAAAAATTATTCTAATTAACAATTCAACTGATAATCTATTATTTTACCCAAAAGCTTGTAACTTGAACATATGACAGGTAGGTGGCGCTGTGCATAGCTGAGCTGTTGTTAATTTTTTCCTATTCACTTTGTTTACCTTTTTGCTCAGCAGATCAGCCAATTGAAAAACTAGAGCAATTAATTTTTTTTGAGTTAATTGTGCAGTTAAAAACGAGCAATTAAAAAAAACATGAAGATAATTGAGATATTGGGTGGATCCATTTTATTGGTTCGTCTTTTAAACGTGACATGGGATGTTGGGGATGCCGCAGGAGGTCAGGTCGATGGGGTCAGGGGCGCTGAAGCTGGATCTCCCCAGGTAATTTTTTCGCCCCAACAATTATATTTAATGTTTCTTTAAATAATTTAAATCACTATTTTTAATTGCACAGTTAAATTAATAAATTAAATAACTTGTTTTTTTCTAGACTGATCTGCTGATCTTGTCAACTTGTCAAAAATATTCTGGGATGAACATCACCGAAAAAATGAAAATATTAAGATGTTAAGTTAGTTACATATATTTTTAATTGTTCATTTAAAACAAGAATTAATTATTCTGTATCAAACTATTATAAACTTCTCTGTTTTTTTCTTCAAAGGTTGAGGACCAAGATGAGTGGTGTTGGAATGCGACCATTGTTTCTGTGAAAGTAAAAAAAAAATTAATTGCCCATTTAAAATCTCTATTTTTTGAATAATAAACTAATTGTTTATTTTTTAATTGATTAAAAGGACATCCTCTTCCTAATCATCATTCTACTTTGTTCCATCGCCACCATTATCCTTATCCAAGCTGACTCATTAATCTACGAGTTAATTAGCCTGCTAATTGTATACTTGGCTATGAATCTTCTCGAAATTTACAATACTTGCAAATTATTAACTTTTTAACTATCACAAATATTTAATCATCTTTTATTTAATTATACAGTCAATTAAAATCAATAAAAAAATATTCCATTTTATAAAATATTTCACAATAATTACCACCCACGCAAATTTAAAATAACAATACAAAATTAAAAACCAAAAAATCAATTAAAATATCAGCAATTAAATTAATCTCAATTAACTACTTGCTCCGCAATTGGTCACCTCACATCTTCTCCTCAAATGGCTTGACTTCCATCGAAAAACCCAAACCCAAAAATTCAGATTTTAAAATATTTCCCGCCAAAATTTCAAATTATCAACGAATCAGAGAGCTCCTCCCTCTCTTCTAACCTGTTTAAACCCATTGCCTCACCGAAACCACACAAATCTCTGACCAATCGCCTTCTCGTATCCCTCCCTCTTCAAAAATCCCTCCCGCCACCAAATTCAAATCTCCCGCCAGCCCCTCCACCTTCAATTTAAAATCCGCATCAGCCAATCGCCATGGCCGAATCTCCACAAGTTTCGCCTTGACCGTTGGACTATCCAAAAAATAAAACATGTGACCTCCCCCATGACCTTGACCTCCCCCCATGGTAACACACCCATCAACAAGCTGCTTCACACTTTGCTCCTTTTTAAACACCAAAAAAGCGTAGCCATTTGGCGGGAAATAGTCTTTACTCTGGGATTTCCTTGGCCAATCAACGACGGCCGGTCCAAAAATCACTGAAGCTCTCAATTATCTCATCTTAATCAATGTCAGGGGGCAATCCTCCGATGAAAACCTTCCTAGAAAAAATTTCCCCTCTCCCGGAGGTCAACTCACGGTGACGCCGACCTCCAAAAATTTTCCGACGTCCACTTCCGGTAGCGGTTCCCGGACCACCAGCGGCACCTTGTTGGGATGGGGATCTACCTGCAATTAAAAATAAAATAAGCATAATAATTAATCTTAAATTTTAATCAAATATTTTAAATTAATAATTAAACTAGTTAATTAATTAATTACCAAAGTTTGGCGACCATCCATAATTTGAAAATTGGTATCCGCCCACATCTCCACCGCCCCCGCATCCACCACCATCGCCATACCAAGAAGGATAACTATTCCCCCCCGCTACCAACCAATTATTAAAATAGTTGCAATCTTGAACCTGAGGTGCCGCTGGTGCCACTGGTCCAATCCCTTCAAATTGACGATAACCGTGACGACCTTGAAGACACCCCTGACCCCATGATCCTCCTCGACGACCCCAACCTCCGTCCATATAATTAACTTGATGAGAAAATCCTCCTCCATTAAAATTAATTTGTGGATTAACAGCTGATTCTCTTCCAAAAGCTCCTCCAATGTCGCCTCCCATTTTGGAGACCTCCACTGGTGTCGCCGTCACCAATCACCTGTTTTCTGGACCATCTCCTCTGCCTTTTCCACTCATCTAACTAATTTTCCAAAAAAAACACAATTTAACTTTTTACTTAAAAAAATAATGTGGTTAGTTAATTTAGGTAATAATTAAATATAATTAACAAATTAACTACCTTGTTAATTATTTAATCCGGCCAAGTAATTAAACATGTTTGTTTTAGCCATGTACGCTTCACTCTTCTTTTCTTCCTGTTTGCTGCTCTGCTTTGAGAAAAAATGTAAACACGGCAGTTTCTGGATTCTGAAACAAAGTCAAAGGAGTTAAGTCTGTGCAGGTAAAAATATTGATGCAATTTTTTTTTGGCGCCAATTTTAATTTTGGAACTTGGATTTTGCGATTGACCTAGAAATTTGGTATGTGGGTCATCAGGGTCAAGGAAAGGTTTACCCTATGGATTTTCAGCCCCCTATGACGTCAAAACACATGGTCAAATGTCAAAAGTCAAGAATTTTTTTACTTGCACTTGCACATAGTGTACATTTGAATAGTGCATACAAAGAAAGCTTTTATTAAGTAAAGGATAATGGGTCAGAGTCAGAGTGACCGCATGGGGTCAAAAATTGGGGTCAAAGCTCAATAACAAGCGTGTGTCATGTGATATATCATTCAAAAACTCTGGTTGAGTAGATCACGAACAAAGGGTCACTGGATGTCACTTTGACCTTATGGGGTCAAAAATTGGGGTCAAAGGTCAAAATCAGGCATGTGTCGTGTGGCATATCATTCGAAAGCTCTGGTTGAGTTGATCACGAATAATGGGTCATTTGAAGTCAGAGTGACACCTTGGGGTCACAAATCAGGGTCAAAGGTTAAAATATCAAGCACATGTCATTTGACACATCATTCGAAACCGTTTTTCATTATCAACAACAATGCACATCAGCAGCGTCGTTATGATCGCTGTTACAGCGGTTTTCGTAATGCAATTCAATTGCAAAAAAGGAAAACATCTGTCGGTAAATTTTTATGCACAGGTAAGCTGTGCAGTTGGAAAATATGTATTACAATTTTTAAAACTCTGCACCATAAGTTTTTAATTAAGATGGGCAAGTACTTTTAATTCTTATTGCGATCGTAATTCATATCTGTATGTATTTATGCATATGGCTGTCGGTCTAATTTTTTTACAAAAGTTAAAAAACATTCGTAAATGCATATACATTAGTTTAATACTCTGTGTATCTCAATTTTATTGTTGAAAATTGACCTATTCTCACAATGTCCCAAAATTTAAAAAAAAGTTTTTACTCATTATTCTTACACCAATAAGTCAAAATTCATTAAACTTGGTACACATATACGCCACTTAGTATCCTTTAAGTGGTCGGCCTTGTTTTGTTTTGGCCAAATCGTAAACGCACTCCCTCTAGCGGCGACTATTAAAAAAGAAGCTTCAATTAAAGTAGTACATTTTATAGATTTTGAGGAAAGTAAATTCCATTGGAGAGGACAGTACGTTGCTATATTTAGCCGCTTTTTAAGATGTCGCAATTTTAAGATTTTTCGATATCTCGAAAATTGTGAATACGACTATACTAATTTTTGGACCGACAGTTTGGAGGACAGCATGGGTCTCCAAACGATTCGCTTTGATAAGTATTTTCAGAGTTATGGACAAAAGAGTATCATTTTCGGAAATTTTCTTCTAAAATTCTTTTATTTTGTCCATAACCCCACCCAAGTAAATGCTTATTTTAGTGCTTACGAAAAGTGTTACCTCATTAGGTCAAAATTTGTCATGTCAAAAAGGTTACCTGACATATCATTAGAAACTTGTTAAAAATAAAATTTACATTTATGATCACTTTCATATTTCAGCTGGTCGAAATTTACGTCGTTATCGTCTTTATTTCAGCTGATTTCGTTGTAATGTTCTTTATTATGCTTAAACTGTCTTTTAACGAATTTTTAGAAATATACTAAAATAATGCGAGTTACAATTGAACTGATTATTAAATTCAGTCTTCATAACTAAAAATATTCCATCTATTTATCCAAAAAATATTGTTTTATTAAACGAGTATTTGATTTTCAACAAAAATACATTTTTAAACCCTTATTCTATTATCTTTGTATCCTTTAATGTATCGTAGCACATTTAAAATTGCAAATTATTCATTTGGTATATACAGTAGGATTTTATATAAAAATTTCAAATCAAAATCGGTATAAACCCAATTATATTACCCAATTAGAGAATCTACCTTACATAATAAATCCATAGAATACTAAAAACATTACCATTTCAACAAACTTATATGAAAAAATAATATAATATAAATGTGTAGTAAAAAAGTGCCAGAAAATCGAAAAATATACAAATATAAAGCTGGTTGTCTCATCAAGTGAGCTGTACAAATTAATCAGTTGAGTGATTGTAAATAAGAACTTTAAAGTAACATCAAAAAAATAACTATTTGTCGTTAAAAAGTTATTTAAAAATAGGTATATTTAAAAAAAATATTGGTTTTGGACAAATAACAAGGATACCAAACTAATAACAAGGATGTAATAATAACAACTTAACCAAAGTGACCGCGAAGTTGCAGAAGAGATTTTTATTGTAAAGTTGTGCGGGCTTGATAAAATAAATAAACTGGATTTACGACAAATAGATCAGTTATACAACTAAACTTTGCTTTACTGAAAGAACCTCAAAACAAATTTATTTCAGCTCCTACCTGCTATTACGTTTATATTGGAAACATGCATCTGATATTTTTTATTTGCTACCATATTATTACAATTCTTAGTTAGTGAATTTTTAAATGTCGACTCAAATGGGTTCTATGATTGAAAGCATCAGGACATTCAGTGCACTTGTATGGCTTTTATCCAGTATGCACTCTCACATGTTGCTCCAAGATCCACTTTTCAGCAAATAACTTTCCACACAAATTGCATTTGTTGTTCCTGATTTTTTGATGAATAGCACTGACGTGCGTTTTCAAGCTTTTACGTACAGTAAACAATTTTCCGCACACGTTACACGCAAAGGCTTTCAATTTAGTATGAACCACCATGTGCTCATTTAAATGATTCTTTCTAGAAAACATTTTATCACAAATCGCACATTTATGCCGTCTGATACCTTTGTGGATATCCTCATGTCGCTGCAGATCGGACTTAAATGAAAATGTTGTGGGACAAAACTGACAGCGATATGGTTTCTCTCCAGTATGTGCTTGAAGGTGAGCTTTCAAAGCCCTAGAAGATCCCATAAACTTGTCACATAAACTACATTGGAAGGGTGTTTCTGTTAGATGTAAATTCACATGTAATTTCAAGGTAGCCTTTAGAGTGAAACTTTTCTGGCAATGCTCACACTGAAATTCTTTGATCCCACTATGCACCAATTGATGTACTCCGAGATTTCGTCCACTTGAGAAAGACTTTTGGCATATAGCACACTTGTAAGGCTTTTCTTGCGTGTGCATTTGTATGTGAATCTTCAATTGATCATTTGTGGCCAAAGATTTGTCACACAACTTGCACGAGTGTGGTTTCTCGTTAGTATGTCTTTGGTAATGAGTAAGAAGACCGTGCTCACTATTGAATGATAAAGTGCAAAATAGGCACTTGTGAGTTCCGACGTGCCAATTATTATGCGCAGCTAAACTGTATTTTGAACGAAACACTTTGTCACAATTACCACACTTGAAACTTCCAGGAGCCATCTTAACGGCAAACAAATGTTACTTAGTATGATGAGCTTTCCCAGGCCTTCACTACTCTAATTCACTCTTGGCAAATTTTATAGAAGTTAAACATCAGTTAGATGGACCGAACAAATTCACCGACGTTAAAATGTTATTTTTCTCCCCAATCGGTTCCCTTCAATAAAACATTCTAAATTTTTAGCACAAACAACCCAACAAGAAATATCATTCATTGTACTGTTATGTTAAGTGAATGAAATAAAATATTTCTGGAAAGCGCAGATTGCAACAACGATGCAATGACGAAAATATTGTATGCGGTGGCTTCCGAAGGAATTGGTGTTTATATTTTCTCTCTGCGACAGCTTGACTTTAGTGGTAGGTGCACGTTGCGTTTGCGGTATTATTGCTATACTCGATTAATTTAGAATGGAGAAATAAGTGTCTTTGCACATTCTTGACATCTTATGTTGATATTATATTTTGCTTACCTATTTGAAGGACAACATGTTGTGCCTTGAGTGTTAATTGCCTTTTTTACGTGTGGATCGTTTTCACTCAGTTATTCCTGTATGGAATATTACTCGTACATGTGCACACGCACTGTCCACAAGGTATACAAAGTTGGTTGTATAAACCAAAGTTTTGTACATGCACGATGCAATAAATGCATTCATAATGCCGATGAGAATAATCGTTGGAATTGAAGAAGGTAAGTAACCAACTGGTGTACCCCAAACGTTTTCCTGAAGCTCGATACAATAATAATATGATAGCTATTTCCAGCTATAAAAAATAATTAGTGAAAAAATAGTTAATTTTGATGAAACTAAAATTGAAACGCACTTTAACAATAATGAACCTTGAGTCAGTGAAAGTCACTTGCCGTTTGAGATCAATGATGATGCTTCTATGGGGAAGAGGATCTTATTGAATGAAAGGTGCCAGTACGGGCGTGGAGCTGGTCCCACTTCCAAATAAAAAGGGGCGGCTGGTTGCCACGGCAAGCGTGCTATTACTGCAGAATAATGAGGATGTCTGGGATGCTTTCCAGGTTCCCGTGCCAAATCCATTGAGCACAAAATTATTCATAATTATTTCATCGCTTGATTAATTAATGAATTAACTCATGTTGACCTGAGTTTTCATAGCAGCTTAAAAAATGTTTTAGCAAATTTTAAGTTAAATCGTGGGATTACTTTTGGTTTACAACTGAACTAATCCATGAAATGTGTTCTTACTAAGAAAGATTCAAAGTTGACTTATTTCACCAACATCATCCAATGTTTCTTGCCAGAAACTTTATTTTTACAGTCTCTGGTAATCAATAAATGAATCATATGCTTCTTCTTGTTTATTATAAGTCAAGATATTCAGTAGACTAGTAGGTCATGTCTGGGTTAAAACACGTTCTACTTTATAACATTAGGTACATGAATGTATTTATGACTAGCATGCATGGAAAAGTATGTGCTCAAATAATAAGCTTGGCTCAACCTGCGTACGTGAGCACATGAATGGATGGAAAATATTTAATGAGGACAAAACAAAAGCGAAAAGAATTAACACGCATGCTGCATGAACATTGGCATTGGCATCATTTATATTCATAATACAACCTGTTGCCGTTCAAGTAGGTATGTAAAAGGTTATTTTTACATTGAAACCCAGGAACACAACAAAATACGTGGATTGGTGCGGTTTAAACATCAAATTCTGCATGGAAAACATACTCACTACTGAGAGAGAGCTTTCTTTGAAATGAACTTACAAAAAGCGATTCGTTTCGACAACAGCTCATCAGTAAATACTTGCGAATGTATTTTCTCTATTTTTTCCGAACGTATTTGAATTCATTTTTTAACATGACAGCTGTGGAATTTGTTTTAACTCGAGTTGTTGTGGCTAATATTTGTGATTAGGTATTGAACTACAACAAGTCATAAGGGATTATTTTTACTAAAATATTAAATAAATATATGACTAGCTGCATTAACTTAATACAAAGCTTTCAAACAGCCAAAGTGCTTATAGTTTATTTATGTCTAGGAAACCCAAACATATCAAACATTTTTTCGTTTGTCAAAAAAATGGCTTCTGAGAATTTTAAATGTGGTGACTGTGAAAAAGTATTTGGTTCGAAATATACTTTAGTTAAACATATGAAAGTTCACCTTGGAAATCACATGTGCATATTTTGCGACAAGCGTTTTCGAAGTGTTCAGCACCTTTTTACTCACTATCGAGCACATATTAATGAGAAGCCGTACTCGTGCATGTTGTGTGACAAAGCCTTTGCAACGAATGGTGAATTAAAGCCGCATATACAGATTCACACACAAGAGAAGTCTTACAAGTGTTCATTATGCCAAAAGTCGTTTTACGCTGGAAACAGTGTCAGAAGTCATCAGTTACTGCATAGTGGGCTTAAAGGATTCCAGTGTGAGTATTGCCAAAAAAGATTTGCCGACAAATCTAACTTTAAACGACATTTGCATACACATCAAATGCAAACACCGTACAAATGCAGTTTATGTGACAAGTTCCTGGGATCTTCTACAGGTCTCAAAAGTCACCTTCTTGCACATACTGGAGAGAAGCCATATCGCTGTCAATTTTGTCCCAACATATTTTCACAAAAGTCTCACCTGCAGGTACACGAGGATATCCACAGCGACATCAAACGGCATAAGTGCGTTACTTGTGATAAAATGTTTTCTAGAAAGTATAGCTTAAAAGAGCACATGGTGGTTCATACTAAATTGAAAGCGTACACGTGTGAATTGTGCTGCAAATCATATACTCAAAGTAGAAGCTTAAAAATGCACGTGAATTCGGTGCACAAACAAATGAAGGAGCACAAATGCAATTTGTGTGGAAGACTGTTTTCTGAAAAAGGGAATCTAGTACGCCATGTGAGAGTCCATACCGGAGAAAAGCCATACAAATGTATTCAATGCAACACTTCCTTTAATAATTTATCCTCGTTGAGTCGACATTTAAAAAATCACAATTAGTTCAAACTTGGTAATAAATTTGAATAATTAAAATTATGTGTGAAAATACGAGTGGATAAAATCCGTCCAATGGTTGTAAATATTCTCCTTGTTTTATAGAATAATAGCGTAATGAGGAACATTTAAAAACTCATAATTAATTTAGATTTGTAAAAAGAAGGTACCAAGTTTAAAAGCCAAAATCTTGTAAACAAGAATAAATGCTACAACTGAACAGTGTGTAGGGCTGTACAATAAATTCATATTGTAAATACTTGGTGGACCTCACTGGTCAGTCCATCTTTGAACTCAATCGTTTGGCTTTTCTGTGTTCAAAGTTAATAGTAGAGGCGAGGCCCACCAACAATGTACTATTTGAATGTACTGTAACATGAAATTGTGAACTATTTTACATATATTCCCGACAGTAATACGCACACGAAAATAAGTAAAACGAACAAAGATATTTTTCGTACTGTGACATTACTTCTGAGATCATAAGCAAGTGAGTATCTTCTACTAAACAATATGAGCCCAACTACTACAAAATTTAATTAGTCAATTTACAAATAGTTAAAAATTGGATATAATTAATACCCTAGTTTGTTTTATAAAATTTTCTAATAAATGCGGCGGTTTTAGGTTTAAATACTATTTTTTCATCTACCAAAAGTTCTTTTTGATAAAGCTGTAGCATATCTAACGTTCATTTCTTTTTATGAAGTATTTTAAACAAATAGTGATGACAGGAAATTAAATTTTGTGAATTGAATGTTACTCATAATTTTTTTATAATAAAACGAAGTCGGTTTCTAAAACAATATTACTAAAAATTGATTTAAGTTCTTATTTTTTACATACCAATTAACATTGGAGTTGTAAAATAATTAATCTATGCTATTTTTAAATACAGAACATGATAAATAGTTTAAATAAGATACAATTGAACCATTAAATTTGAATTTGAGTTAATTCTGTACATCCCAATAAACATCATTAAAACACAACTTCGCGTCACTTGTTGTTCTATTCGGAGCATTTTCAACGCATTCAATTTGGCTCGATTCACCCCAAGCATTTATTAAATTACGCGCGCTTTTTAAAAACTTCAATGATTTTTATATCAGATCAGCTCAGCTGCCTTCTTTCCAAAATCAAGTATTCCACTCAGCTGTACGTCAAAAATTGCTCTAATTAATTAAGTTGATTGATTTTCAGTGTTATTAAGGTTAATAAACCCGCTGTAATAGCGACTATAATGACGCCGCTGCGATGATAATATTGCGACAAATTACAGTGATGAGTGATGAACACTGATGTTGTCAATGAAAAATGCTTTCGAACGATATGTCACATGGCATATGTTTCGACATTGCAAC
>JAQFXM010008467.1:0-10623 GCA_034693345.1 Entomobrya multifasciata | reverse complement strand
AGTGCCGTGTGATACGGAAAGTAAACAGCTGGGCGACTAATGTTCTCGAATCTTTCTTCAAATTCATTGGGGAAGATGATGAGGAACAATAAACACTTTACTGGTTTGTTTAAAGTTGGATCCAAATGTACCTCTGGGTCAGAAGTGGCACTCCCAGCTTTTCTAGCGACGTACTTTGGTCCTATTTTAAAATGGTCTATTGTGTAAACTGACATGGTTTCGTTAAGAAGCATCAAGGAAAAAGGAGCTAAGTTTATCATTCTCCGAATCGTGTAAGTAGTGTACACTTTTTGAACGTTTGAAAACTGAATGTGAAGATCAACAGATGTAAAAACGTGAACATGACACTGAGTTTTGTTGGAAATGAATGGTAAAACTAAATTTTCAAAGGAGGTAATTCGTTGAATATTTGCAACTGCTTCACTGAAAAACCAAACTAAAAGCAGACTAATTACTTGAAGAAATATGTTCATTTTTTGAATATGAATCTAAACTTTCAAGCAAATAATTACTTTTTTGAACCCTTTATCTTTAGAAATGTAGAGATTAATTTATGAGCCTCGTGTTGGACAGAAACAAGTGTACTTTGAATGTGAATATGGGAATAAAAACTTGATTTTATAGGCAAACACGATGGACTGTTTAAAAAATTAATTTATATTAATGCTTGTATTTGTTTTGTTGGGCTTTAACTTGTAGTTAACCGATAGCTAATAGAAACGAGAAAATATTTGTAGCTAATATATTTAGTTCAGGTACTTTGCATAACAACTTAACATAATTAATTTTATTGCTTCCATATTTTAAAAACACGGAAGTATGTTAAATAAACGATTTAGGTGTTAAATACATGCCTTCAATTTGGTTCAAAGCAACCCCATTCTATCAAGCCGTACAAAACTCTAATCCAATGAAAAACAAAGTTTCCCTGGACGTTGCCCTTTAAGCTGGAATGCTGTTTTTGATGGCTGTCCACTTCGACAACGTTGATGTATTCAATCATGAAATCGTTTAATTATTCAAGTTACATATAGAAATATTTGCCCAATATGAAGATAGTTAGTTTTCAAGTTTTTGGAGAGATTTTGTTATAAAAAAGGAATATTGGTTCCATTGGTTATAAACATAATAATCGCAATCCATATAATGTGGTTTCACCATTTTTCTGTTATGGTTATATTTGTAAATGTAGAATTATGCAGTAGTAAAAACATGTTATGCAGTAGAAATGTTTTAGCTGGGTTTCTACCAAGTTTTTCAGTTTTGGCAATGATGAAAATTCCCTTAGTCCTAGTGTTTTCAGAATCTACTTTAATGATGAGTAACACGGGATTATTTGTGGAAAATAGATTTATTTCATAAACCAAGCTTTCGAGAACTTCTGTTCTCCTCATCAGGGTTAAAATATAAAGAAGAATATTTTTGAAACTTTAGTTAACATAAGAATTCAAATAATAATCTAATATAATTCAAAGAATCTACTTTAATCGGTCAAAATGTGGGTATTGTGGAAAATTATCTGTACAGATTTATCAAACAAGTTATAGTAGAAAATCATGCTTTCGAAAAGCAATAATTAGTGGTCCAAGAATTAGAGGTGAGTTGCTTTATCCATATGGGTCTGTTGGTAGTTACAGACCCATTTTTACATTTTTACAGTTCTCTAGTAACTATTAATATAATTTAATCGCTTTATCCGCAATGTAAATTGTAGTCACTAGCAAAATTAATCTATGGAAAGGATATGCAAATATGTTTGCTTTTATTATACATGATTAATATTGTTAAGTGGCTTTAGTTGAATAAGATTTTACTTAAACGTAATAGTTACTGTACAATATGTTAATGACGACTACTCACCATAATTGAGTAGTCGCCTCAATGTCTACTAATTAACTATTACCGTTGGTCATGTCTTTTACGTGCACAGCTTCACTGTGCACATCCAAAGGTTATATCTGGACTCCCCAGTCCATCGTCTTGTCATTTCTTCTTTACTCTCCGATTAAACTACAAGTCAAGCTAAACCTAGCTCTTGTCTTCTTGTCAAGTCATTGTCCATAGCACACCTTACCATAAGATACCTGCATATCTTACAATTTTTATAATTTTAACTACTGTAATATTGTAATATCGTAATATTTTGTCTTTAAAAGTTTTATTTATAATTTTGTATTTTGAATGTTTTGTAGCCTGATGAAGCAATGCCCCTACGCAAAGCGCCCCTAAGTTTTCCCCCGCATCGGAGTGTGTAGCATTTTAACCAAAATAATTAACTGAACCTCTTTGGTTACTTCTCACCAATAGTTTGTTAAGGCTTTATTATCTAAGTAACATATTATCTGTTGTCCCCCGAAAAATCTTTTACATCCCAAGAAAACTGCTCTACATTATTTCTCTATCCCACTCCAATGCAGTTCCTAATGTTTAAATTTCACACTAACGTATGATACTACCTTTTCACGACCGTTGATTATTTGTATCAAAACTACTCCCATTCCTTGAGAAAAGTTGGTGGTGGATAAACTTTCTTTCACAGCAGCTTGCATTTGAAATGCTCGTGCATTCAATAAAACCTGACAAAGAGCTAAAGAAAAACTACCCCAGTTCACCGATGAGGTGTTTATATAAGAATTGCTTGGACGATACGATCGATGACGCAATCAATTATGTAACTGCATTAACACATTTACTCAGTCATGAGATTTCGGGGCTTCATCTACTTCAAATCCTCAAAATGACCATCACAATTCTCAAGGATAGGCCCAAGGTAGCAGAGGCATACTTGCCAAACGGCCCATTCCTGTCAGGAAAACACGGCATACTCAACATTAGGCAAAATCCAGGCAGATGCTTTCTCTGTAATTTCGGCTCTTTACTATGATAAAATAAAAATAAATGGGAAAACCCTGTGCTTAAGCATATTAGAAGTTCTTCCAGAGTGTGCATTCCACAATACCGCAGACAGTGCATGTGCATCTTGTACGCGCTATATTAATAAAGGAGTAAAAAAGTGAATGTGGCACATAAAAACTATAGAGACGTCTTGAATAAATTGGATGATGGCTATTGTGAATTCAAATCATTTTCTTCAGATATCAGGGGTTTGAGAGTAACAAACAATCAGCGCAAAATGTTATCTCTAAGTGACGCAGACTTTGGATAGATAAAAACGAGAGTCGACCACATAGGTTCTTAGAGATATAAACTTGGCTTTGCACGACAAACAGCTATCCAAAATGACCTCGCGTAAAAAAGTTACTTTTTCACCAAGTGTCACATTTTATATTGGAGAGTCTGGGAATATCGTACAGAGGAGTGGCAAGTAATTCAAGCCGATAATTTACGTTTTACCGAAAGGATTCAACGTCTGTCTGCCATCGTTTCTCCTGTTTTATCAACTGAACATCGTCATAATATATTGAAACGAGATGGACGTTTATGGTCCGTATGATTTGAGATTGCCATCAAGAAGTACAACGATTTTCGCAGGTCCCAAAAAGTAACTTAGCCATTAAAATTGCATTAGAACGAAAAAACGTTTTTCATGGTCCAATTGAACGAGTGCTTTATTTTTAAAAGCAATTTCAACACATCTTTATGGTCGCTGAGAAAAAAGATAAAACCATTAAATTTCTTGGTTTGAGATTTGATTGACGATGAATTACAAAATCGACACTTTTAATAATTGATGATTTCGTTACTGAAGCTAGCCAAAAAGAAAATACATACATAACAGAATTCTTTTTAAACAGGTCCAATCATGACAATATGACCCTGCTTTTTCGGTCACAACTTATTGATCCAAAGAATGGTAGGGCTTTCACTAAAACTAAATGGTACTCTAAAAACTACTCACTTAGTATTGTTTAAGACTTTTCACCAAAGTCAATTAAATTACTACTTTAGAAATCTGGATCCTGAGAAGGCAAAGTTCTTAATGGAATTTTTTAAATTCTGTACTACGGAAAAAGCTTATTCTCATTTTTTATGTCCTTGGATGCAACAACACCCGACGAAATTCGATACAGATGCAGTATCATTCCAGAAGAACGGATAGTCATATTCATGTACAAAAATGGAGCGAATAATTAACAAGTTTAATTGGTTGATGAGATTATTTCAAAGTAACAATAGAGAATATCAGCGGCTTATTAACGAGGCAACCGCTGATCAAGTCATAGTAGAGCTGTTCGCGTTTTTTCAGCAAATAGGACAGCTGTGAGACAAGTCATGGGCATTGGGCATTGCAAGCTATATCGTTAACCAACGTACATCTATATTATGTGGTGAAGCATGACAAGCATGAAAAGTGCAGGAAAAAACAAAACGAAGTAGATGAAAAACTCACCGCATATCCAAAGCGTGTAGTAAAAAAATTAAAACTCTACTGACTTTTTTATCTGCTGGAGGAATAACGTGGGATTTGTTAGGGTTCAGTACTTGATATACACCAGAACTCAATTCAGCTTGGAGTGTACTTGAATACAGCACGTACGCAGTACTCGGAAAAGGAGAAGAATCACTTTATTTTTTGCATTTTGCATTATTAGTCATTATATTGAAAGTGGCACTTGACATTTTTTGCTCTAAAATCTTACGACAGGAGAACAAAAACTTGAGAGCGCTAACGGATGGGTAAGCAAACAAAAAATAACATTAGAAGATAGATATGTTGCTAGGGTATACGAGAATTCGCATGATTCCGCCTTCCTTGGCTCGTTGACAGCTTTCGCAAAAAGTAGAAAAAATGCACTCGATCTAAAAAAAATTGCAAAAAGGTTTGAGTAAGATTAAAGCTTATTCCATGCATAAGCCACTACGCATAAAATACAAGCGACCTGGCCAAATAATTCATTCACCAAATTATAACTATTGCATGGATTAAATCGAAATGCAGAAATACAAGTACCAAAATAACCATTATAGATGGATATTGGTTTGCCTTGATTCCTTCAGCAAACAACTAAGTTAGGTGAATCTAAAAAAAGGAAGCAACAGTAAAAAAGTTTCTTAGGTAAGGTGATCTTTCCACTTATATTACTTGTCTGGCTTTTCATTTCACTATGAAGCATACACGGCATCGTAGGTTGCGAGGTGCTCCATACACGATAGGAAAGCCTAATGTTTTTGGTCCAGCGTATAACAATTTTCCCACCCAAATCGAGAGTAGGCAGAATCTTATATCAGGAAACATAATCCCCCAACAAAGTGGTAAAGATACGTTTGGGTCAGTACACCCAAACCCAGTACAGTACAAGGAGTAGAGAGACATTAGGTTCAGAAAACAAACCACCTAGCAGCCAAATATCCAGTTAAAGAAAATCATGTAACTCTGCAAGTACCAGAAAGTTTGCAAACAAGAAATTCAGATAGCATACCACCCCGACAAACTGGAAACGGTCTAAGTCATGATCCAAGCATCATATCTCCCGTTCCTCATAATCACGCAAATTTCTGCATAGCTTGCTATATAGAATTTGAGCAATTTCTATCTTATAACTTTTTTTAAAGATTTTTTAAAATCCAGATTTTTCAAGTTTCTCTGTAATAACATCTCTACAAGAGCCAGACAAAAATCTCTGAAAATTGTAGTGCAGGTGTGTCTTTAGAAGACACAATAAACCTTACGTCCAAGGACAATGAACAATAGTGAGTCAGAGTATAGGCGACCTGAGACACCCCAGTTGTCTCTTGTAGCACAAACATTTAGAAATCCTTGGAGGCCCTGGTTTAATACTATAGAATTGACAGTTAATTCAAGCACCTCAAGCTCTCAACCTGTAACTGTAGTTAGAGCAACTCCATCACACGTCCGGCCATTATCTAGAGGGTTTGATATCTCGAAAGGACGGAGGTCCGGAGAATTCAATATTAAGGAGCACTTGTTTTTGCACAGGGATTTATTCAAGGGCCGCTCCCCTGCGGACGTTTTGTTTGTCTGAATCAAATACCAGGCTTCAAAAGAAATTCCCTTCCCGGAAATTTGGACCCGGCCACATCTTAAACGTTTCATGCTTTTCTATGATGCTCTGCCAGAAATAAAATTCAGACATAAATCACATGGTAAGCTTGAAAAACGAGCAAGGGCTACAACTGCGGAGGAATATTCTAAAGATTTTTACGCTTAAAATAGGAGCAAAGTTTTTAAAAATTATAGGATAGTATTTTTTGTTAAGTTTTATACTGATTCTAAGTAGGCATAAGTTGTTAACAATTTTGTTTAAGGTTTTAGTTAGGTTAACAATTATGAACATAGAAGTTTCCAGTAGCGATAGATCAAATTTGTACAGAAAACTGTCGTTCTATACGGCACTCTTAAAAGTCCGATCTTAAAAGGTTATCCAGTAATGTTACCGTAAATTATAACAATTGCCATAATTGCTTTGATAGTTTCTTAATCATCAATTTTGAGTTGATCGACAATATATGTGATAATTTTGTAAAAAAGAAATTCTAAGCCTTAACTTTGTAATTGTAAACAAACATAGTTATAACGATAGTTTAGAGGATTATATTATTTGTAAACGAGAACACCAGGATCCACCACCAGGTTTTTTAAGATTTAAGAAATTAGAAATCCCCTTGGTAGAAGAATACGGAATACGTATTAACAGCTCAATTTCAGTAGCTTGCACCACCGCTTTTGGAGAAATGGTAACAGAGTGGTCGAACTGCGATGTGTGCAGCACGCTATAAAACGTTTCCGGATACAGCTAGTGTCGACATTTCTTCCCTTCCAAAAGATATAATCTAGATGTAATTAAAACCTTTGGAATGCGTGGCATAGGACATCAGATAAATATTTTGTAAATTTCAAAACAGAGATCATTTGAAAACATGTGCAAGTGTACATATTAATTTACTGGAGGCACGTTGCTGTTCACGGTCCAGCCGTTGGTTTTGTGATAGTTCCATCGCGTTAATGAAAATTGTAAATACATGACAATTAAGACCGTCATTAAGGTTTGGTATAGCTTTATCTTATGCACAGCATCACTACTTAGGTTACTGGTTCAGGTGTGCGCGATGTTTCCCGAGACAGGACGCAGATGATGATTATTTCAGCGAAACTTAGATGATATTTTAACGTTTCAAAATTTGGTTCATTTGAAAAATAATTTGGAGTTTTTAATTGCTCGTTTTTTGGGTAAAATTTGATTATGTTAGCAAATAATTTACGCAAGCTTAAACCCACTTGTCAATACGAATCGGTATGGTAGAAGGCACTTTTTGGTACCCCCATGCCACTCTAAAGCACACAGGGTTACTTGCAAAGTTAGTAACTTTGTCGTCCTCTGAAGATGGCTGGGGTCGATTTAATTCCAAGTTAACACGCGTAAACGTATTGCGGAATATCGCAGGTGCATACGTTTGCACCTTCGATCGAATAAGGGCCGAAACAATCAAACAAACAGAACGTAATCTAATAATTTCTGGCACGATAGAACAATTATTTTCTTTTCAGGCCAACGAATATCATGAGGGTTTGATGTATTTTTGACAATTAAAGCTTTTGATATTCGTAGGCTTGCTATTGATTGTATTAATAATTACTGTATGAAAATGTAACACTACTTCATCATGATTACCATTTCTATTGCCCGCTGACAGACCATGGAACCTGAGACTCACAATGCCCCAACCATCAACTTTATAACTGCCATCCCGTGACAAGGAAGTTTCGACAGAAGATCAAGCAGAACATTTATAAAGCGAGTTTACCCAACAAAATGATCCCACTAATTACAAATCAGGTAACTGCGTTTTAATTAATGATTAATTAATGATTTTTCAAAAGTGACATTTTTGCTTATAGACTAGGGATCATTAATTGGATCTCGTTTGTTTTATGTCATCTCAGAAAGAGTTAAAAAATCAAAAAAACCATTTCGAAATATCCACGTATTTGTCGCAAGTGACTTTAGTCAAGTGTGTTCATTTGGAGACGTGCCCCTTAATCCACTTCCACATAATCAATTTTGCAAGTACGTAAAAGTTGGCCTTATGCTTTATCAAAATTCTACTTGTAAACTCGTTCTCACTCAGTAAGACAAACTGACGACTTGAAATATTGTGAGGTACTTACACGTATTTGTCACAAACGAATAACAACTGACGACTTGACATTATTAAACTCTCGTTTGGCAAGTAATTTATCAGATCAAGTAAATTTGTCGTTTCAAAACTCGCTACAGGGTTTTAGTAGTAATGCTGCAACTGACAATTTTAATGACGCATATGTGAAAGCTTTAGGTAAACCAATAAAGCTTGTTATAGCAGAAATGGAACCACTTTGCAAATTATGTATGATAAACTATATACTATTTTATGTACCTGGTGGACACAGCATTAACGCAACAATCACAAGGAATATAAACTACTTTCTTGGCTTAGATAATGGCACACAATGTGAAATTTTGCAAGCTTATTTTACAACTAATAAATTTCCTCGATTCATTTTTTGTAAAGTAGACTAATTTAAAGGAGTAGGGCTTGACGGTTCAAAAAATTTTGCTCCTCTTGTGCCTTTGAATGAAAAACTTTTTTGTGTGCACGAAAAAAAATACGTCAAAGTAAAGTCTTATACACTGAGGTTACGCTATGCAGCAAGCTATTTCCGCATTCAAGGCTTCAACTTAGATAACATTGTCGTTGATCTGAATGGCCATTATAATTACGATAGTCGATCATACACAGTGCTAACAATTGCCGCGTAAACTGTCATTGTCCAGGATTAGAACTTCATGGAAAAACAACACCTGCCGGTGTTATCCATGAAATCCTTTGTACCCCACGGAGAGACAGCAACACGTTTCTCGTTATGTAAAAGCACTATGTATGTTCTTGTATAAAAGTCAAACCAACCGAAGAAATTGTTGAATAAATTCCTAGACCAGGAATCCCTAATGACTCATTCGCGGTTCTTGGCACATCACGAAAAAGGCTTGTGTAAAGTGCCTGGGTGTATTATGCAAGATGTGTAAAAACGTTTCCAAAAAGTTCTCAAAAATTTGCATTGATTGCGAAAATGTACCTTTGCGTGGCAATTGTCATCATACTTACAATCGCTAATATCCGTCCGTGGATTTGAAAACACTTGCACTCATTCGTGCGTTGTTGTGTGCAAAGTGAACTTCATAGTGTTGACTCATGCAGTGGTACTGAAGCAGCTCCCTTCCTGATCCTGATGCTTTACTACGAGTGCGATACCTCATTACGTTAGAGCGTGCTCAATGAGCATCGTGAATGTTGGTTTCGTTGCTTGGTACAGTTATGTACTACTCTCTGCTTTCTGCCTTCTTTCATGCCTGCCTACACCTGTTTACTGTATACTAACAACTGAGAATGTTCCAAATATACGAAAATGGCTGAGCTAATACGAAAGCTTACCGATTTCACTTTTTTGACAAGAATCAATCAATCAACAATAAAATAAATGAATAGTGAATGTAAATTACGAAAAAGTCCCCCAAAATATTTTTATTCTGAATGCAAAATGCAAATTTTGTATTTTAGAATTTTGACGCAAAAATTTATATCCTGTTGGAAGTAAGGTTCGGAATCCAAATATTTAAACCAAAAAAAGTATTGAGAAGGGGGAAATTTTCAAGTTTTAGAACTTTCAGACAAAATAAAGGTACAGACTTGGTTGGCTTTAGGGTACGGGCGACAATTAGTATGTTGGTCGGCTTCAGGGTACGGGCAACAGTTAGAATGTTGGTTGGCTTTAGGGTACGGGCGACAATCAGAATTAAAAATTAGAAACAAGCCAAAATTATCCTCAAGGAACCAAGAAAAATTCAAAGAGAAATCAAAGAATCTTGTGTCATAAAAATGCTTATCAGGAGAGGGTCCCACTCATGAACCAAAAAGAAGAGCGTGGTCGTGACTACTTACCTAATTTCTGGAATCCTCTTTTAGCCTTATTTTATCGTGTTGATTTCTAATCCTAAAAGAATTACAACATACTTTGTTTGTTTGTTTATGCTAGTTCATTTATAACTTTCCCTGATGAGGATTTGTGTTAACAAATCGAAACTTTGGACTTAAATAGAATATTTAAACATACCACTCGTCGTACCCAAACTTTCATTTTAAATAATTAGAATGTTGGTTGGCTTGAGGGCATGCTATTTGGAAGTCAAATCAAATACAAATTTTTGCAGCTAAAGGTCAGCTATAAAAAGCCCAACAAAAATTACACATCTGACCTCTTCAGCATGCAAAAAAATAATTTGGTGAATTGTTACGAGATTAGAATTTCGACATTAAAATTGCACAAAAAATTAATAAAGTGAAAATAACTTGCCCCTTGACTCAAAAATCAGGCAAAAAAGTGTCAAATTTCGAAAATTGACGTAGGGTTCCCAAACTTAGAACACGGATACTTTAGAAAGACGGAAATAAGTGAAAAATAATTTTTATGAATTTTGACTTTAAATGGGCCGATTATGAGGTGAAAACAGAAAGCTCAAGCTAGACTGCTAAATTTTAGTGCTCACGGACGTTTAATATTGGAGAATAACGACGAAGTCATGCAGAAATTTCTTGATCTTTTGAACCATAATTTTATTGCGATAAATCTGATCAACTTTCAATTAAGTTATTAATATACAAATT
>JAQFXM010008466.1:0-10624 GCA_034693345.1 Entomobrya multifasciata | reverse complement strand
AAAAATTGAATTGTAATTAAAATACGCTAATTAACGTGTATTTTTGAAACGTGAATAACTCCATTCCGGCTCCTTGGTCGAACACGACTCAAAGTACATCCGATGCGCTGATGCTTGAAGTACAGTTGACGTTGGAATGAGCTTCGGCCAAGGAGCCGGAACGAAGTTACATGGGTTAATTGGATCAACTTTAATTGTGATTAAAGCTATAAGTGCATGTAACAAAAGCTTCCCACCCGCACAACTCAAAAATATGGGGCGATGCGAGACGCCCGAAATGAATAGTAATTCTCTCAAGAGTTCTACTTTTCTTTTCGAGTCGCCGAAATAATTCAATGCACTCATAATATGACTTGTTCTCTATAGTCGAAATATCGAAGATTTGCCCCATGATAATTTTATCTTACTCTACTTTCATCTTTAGTAGTAAAAAATTATAAAAAGTCGCATTGTATTTCATGACCTGTGTCTAATATTTTAATAGGTATCCTGGCTGCGGAGAAGAAAAGATTCCCTACAACTGCTCACTGTAGGAAATACCACTTATCTCAAAGACTCCAGATGGGCACTTCGATTCAGGTGTGTACAAATATGGGTCAGAAATTCAGATGAATTTATTGAAATTGCGTGTATTCCTTTCAATGACGTGATTTGGTTTATTGAATAGGTACCCAAACAACTGGAGACTAGGAATCGATTCCGTGAAAAAAGATGACGAGGGAGAGTATCAATGTCAACTCTCTACCTTCCCAATAAAACTTTTGATTTATCACTTGAAGGTCATTGGTAAGTTACGGTTTTCCTAACATAAGAGCTAAAACGGGTACATATTCATTCATTCTAAATAGTATGCAAATATAATATAATCTTTATAGCACCAGCCGTGATAATTCTGGACGAAAATGGCAACACCAATGCCGAAAGGCATTACAAGGTGGACTCGTCCCTTCATCTGACCTGCAAAGCTAGTCACGTGGACAAAACGTCGGGAAACAAAGTAACATGGTTGAAAGGAGGAAGAGCACTCCCTCTCAGTGATACGCGTATCCAAGTAAAGTAAGTTAGTTCTTTATACTGTATCATCGTTCAAATGTTAGCATTATTATCATGCATATTTTGTCTGTTACTATTCGCATGAGCAAGTGTATTATTTTTGTGTATGTGCATATTTGACTTCATGCTCTACTTACTCCATTTTCTAAATTGTTTTATTCCCGTATGCGAAATACCACAAAGAATTAGCCCCTTTATAATAATACCACCAGTACATTGACTACATTTAACAAAACGGTAGTATCCACAACTAACAATTAAGCCCTATTTTTACTGACTCTCTAGCTTTTGATTGATATTATTAATAAAATAATACTACCACGCCAGCCAGCTAACGACCTACTTGACAGTGACAGTTATTATATTTCATGATGATAGCTTATCGTTAGTATTATCATTATGTACATAGTTCATTAATCTCGTGGTGACTCAACACTCAACACCAGGCAGACGCAGACTGACGGTATTTGCTGCGTTGTGTCTGTCTGTTGGCTCGCCCAGCCCAAAATAATTCTCACTAGTAATCTACTACACAAATGCGTTTTGTACTGTCGTACACTTCATTATAATATTTTGCATGCATGAACAATTACGATTAAAACAGCACAAAAAAGGAGAGATGATGTGTGTGTCTGCCTGTAGAGGACAGATGTAGAGGCATGTCGCCAATTCACCTCCTTTTTCCCACGAGAGGATTATGGTAATGAGAGCATACCAGGGAACAGGTTAGCCAACAACAATAGACAGGGAAGGTCTGCCTACTAACTTTATGAGAGAGCCCATGGCAAATTATAGCCATTAGATAGTAAGCCATACACAACGTACAACGTACATGTGTATTAGCAATAATGGAGATAATTAATAGTATGGCAAAAAAGGACGTGGAAAGCCGTTGCAAAAAATTGTTTTAAGTAAAGTACACCCTGAGAATGTGACAGCTGTTGACAGTATTGTTTTTATTCCGATGATGGCAAAAAAAGCCTTACAGCTACTTATGTTAGTAAAGTACTTCAATCATCACGCATAAAGTGGTTTCGTGTCAGGAAAGTTTGCATACAGATGGTCGGGTTTAGTTTCAAACCCTAGTTTAGTTTTCTGCATTCTGTTTTGTAATGTTTGCACATTTCTTTCAGAGAAAGTGGAGCAATACGAGAATTATAATTTTTCATTGAGTGGGCTACAATAATGATTTTAATGATGATGATTTGTATGAAAAATCATAGCATAAATGGAATAAGTGAACTATAAAGCATGAATGGGTAATGGACTATGCTTCATTAAACCACAAAAATACACAAAGTAAATAACAAAAATTATTTATTTTTTGGTAACTTTCCACTTGAAAAGTTGGCAAAAAATTGTTTGTTAACAAATATATGCATTCATTTTTTTGGCATTAATTCCGGCAATTTTTCTCTTTGCATCTTGTAGATTTTCCACCAATCCAGCAAATGGGGACGTTACCGCTTACCTCTCAGTTTCGTCAATGCACAAAGGAGACTCAGGAAATTACACGTGTAGGGCTTCCTCCATGGCCACATCCACCATAGTTGTTCATGTGCTCAATGGTAAGTTCTCATTTTATTTGATCAACAACGTCCTTCAAACAAATTTTTTATACATTTTATTACTTGCCTTCAAGTCACGTAACTTCCGGTGCCATCATTTTAGATCAGCACAGTTCTCTTCTAGGCTAACCTAAGTAGTTAACCCCAAGCCGTTATGGTATTCGAGGTCATTCCAATGTTAAAAATTGCATTTACCCATTGCTCTACAAACATTCTGATAATAATATATAACTTTGTCAACAAGGAGAGTCACATATAGGTTAACAAGCATGGGGGCAATAAGGCACGTCATCTTTAGTTTTTCATGCAATGATGTCTCTATGCTTCCATTTTCGCAGTTCCCAAAGGAGATTCGGATGATTTTGCTTGTGTTACTGCGATGATACCTACTTAGCTTGATAGAAAGGAAACTTACTACACAACACAGATGTCAACATGCCATAAATAAGTAGATTTTAGCAGTGACCTGCCTAACTCACTTGCTTGTCTTTTCCTGTTTACTTGATCCTTCATTTTAATCCTATTTTGTTGCTCATACACTGCATCATTTAATATGTTCCAGGGCCAGGGTAATCTGTGGTGTATGTTATATAGTAACATACATCTATATTTTGTATGTCTCATCAAATTAGTTTGACGGGCATAATAGCTCAAAGGAAAACTTTTCCAAGTGGCAGTGAGTAGATAATGAGATTACCGTTGTTAAAATAATGGATTTCTGTGGTTCCTGTGGGCAAATGTGTAGGCATCTTATTTCTGTTTACTGCAAGAGTCTATATAAACTGTCCATTGCATCACACAACAAAACTATAAAACTTTTTATTACAGTCCACCTATGTAATATAAACCATTTGGAAAAGAGGTTAAATCTTTTAGTTTTACAGTGCATTCGCCAAGCAGAGTATTTGAATTGTTCATTTCAATATTTAGGTAGATAGAACAAATGTTGACGACACCCTCCATCACTCAGGGACGTGATGTCGTTTTTTTAAGGCAAGAAGATAATGGAAATGACAAGTAGCGACAACATGATTTTCCCATTTTTCCCTTAACCTCAACTCAACTAAAAAACCGACCGAATACGCATAACTGTATTATATGCACTATTGTACATATGCAATACTTACACATAATTTTTCAACTGCCCTCCTTTACATTTTTTCTTCTTATTTTGTGTGCTTCTGACAGGCGAGCTTCCAGCTGCAGTCCAGCATGAGAGCTGTGCAAATAACAGATTGCCACTGTCAAGTGGACTTGTACTGACTTTGGCAGCAGCAGTGACCGTGATGACGACGATGATGAGTAGTTTTAGTAATAGTGTGTGCTTTCCATTTTCTTTGGTCGTCTCCACCCTGCGCTGAACGGTTTACCAGATAAAATGTCATTTGGATACATCGTCAAGTCATCATCATCATCATGTGCGTCCATGTGTCCATCCACCACCACCACCACACTTGCATTGCATCGCATATAGTTCTTGTCCAGCCTAAACCATCACGCACATCATCACATCAGTACCACACCAGCGAGCGTTGCTACTGCCGCTGCTCATTTTATTTTCTCTTCCAGTTGCAAGGGAGCAAAAACAGCAGCAGTGGTCCCACTACTTGGACATGTCACCCCCATCCCATTCATCATCATCAGCTGTCATTCATCTCTTGTGACTATGTGACTATCCACTCTTTTCTCGTTCCTCTTATTATTATTCTCCTGTTTCTCCACTCAAAGCTTCAATTTAAATGCTTATTAGGCACATGTTATGTACCAACTTTCTCCCGAAAAAAATGTACAAAAGCAAACAGATGCTCCACTTTAACTACTCACTCAACTGGATACATACTTTTACTACGTGTGAAATATGCAATTTATTCTCTTCTATTGTTCCACTACTGCTGCGTTTCACTGAAAATATAACAGCAGTCAACAATGCTAGTATAGTGAGCTACCCCCGTTTTCCATTCCATTTCATTACACATTTTCTTCTTTTTGTAAAAAAAATAAGTTTTTTTTGGATTTTCATGGAATTTTTTCTTACATTGATGCATAGGAATAAGTGTAGTGTAATGGACATGGAAGATGGAAAACACCAACGGATGGATGAATGAGAGGCTATACACCATTCACAATAGCATAGTTTAAATAGTTGAATACCAAACAACTTACAAACTTATATTCAAGTTTTTTCCTAGTTGTTGTTTATTGGTGAAGGGTAGAAAGTTTTATATTTTGGGGGAAAGTAGTAGATGTATGGCATAGTATAGTACCACAACAAACAGATAGACAAGCACAAACACGAGAAGCGACACGCACTTAGCAGCTGTCACGTTGAATTCTGTGCTGCTTCGTGCGTGTGCATGGAAAAAATGTGTGTGTTTATATGCATTAATAAGAAGCGTATCAAGAATAATGGAAGAAAAAAGTTAGTTATGTGGGCTCATATATTACAATTTTTGCTTTTAAATATTTATTTTCATTTCACATCAGCATAACTCAATGAAACAAAAGAATACCAACAGTTTGTGTATGTTTTGAATAAAGGACTGCAGGAAAATTGCTTTTCAGTGGCAGTTTTTCCAGTTTTATTGTGCTACTTTGTGACAAGGTGTCAGACTAGACGGTAAAATTAAAGTAAAGTAGGCGAAACCCAAATTCTCACGAAGAAAAATTCTCGTCAGCCGAAAAGAAAACATACAAAATGAGGCGTATCACTGCACTGAAAGCTCTTGTTTTTGTTTTCTAAAGTCCATTGTTCTCTGACGTCACATTATTTGTTAATTTCATTTTGTTTTTTGATCATTCGTTTTTGTTTACACAAACCATTTTTATTCGCTTGATGTCATCACATGAAAATTTATTATTTAATTTCCCCTTTTCTACAATAATCAAACCTAACAAACCATGTGCAAAAAGGAAAGAGAGATTCACTGAGAAAATAAATTTGTGTTAGATGTAATTCATCCAACCTTTCATTGGACCTATTGGCACATGGACAGTAAATCCCCATTTTTATTATATTGCACTACGCTTTTTTCCTACTCACTCTTGCATCACATCACTCTTCTCTCTCTCTCTCTCCAGTTGTCCTACAGATAAAAACGTTACACGTTTACCGTTAAAGCAAAAGTCTTGTTTTCTTTCGAATCATACTACGTTCTCTTTTCTTTCAATTTTAGCAAGAGTCAGCAGAAAAAAATATACGAATGTAAAAGAAAACTACTCCACGGATGCAGTTCAGCTTTTTATTCAGTGGTGCAGGGTAAATAAGGGAACGTTTATAAGTTGCTTCCTTATATTTTTTATAAGGCTACCCTTTTATTATATGAACATTCCGATAAAAGATGATTTTTTTATCATGTGCATGCATGTATGAATGTATACATCTACGCCTCTCGTCTCTCTTTTGGCTTACATCTCGGTTTCTGTTGGTGAAGGTGACTTGAAAAATGTTGTGTCACTCAATTTCAGACTGCCGACCTTAGGGTATACGTTACACTCTTACAGACACGCTGGGAATGACCTCTTCTCGTCCTACGTACATAGAAAATACTACTAGAGTGTGTGCATTCAGAAATCAGGACTGGCCATGCACAAGCTAAACACGTAGTACCTATTTCTTTTCAACTTAACTTTAAGGGCAACACAGCAAAGATCGAGCCTAAGTTACTTTTACTTACGGATATTCATTTTCATTCAACTGTTTTTTTCGTCCTCATATCAAAACTACAAGTTACGAGCAAAAAGCCAAACAAGTCGGTAAAGAAGAAGTTTTTCATCTCTTTCCGTTTTCTGTAGTTTATCTTTCCAGAAAGATTGCCAGTTTGTCTGTATGATACGCTTTTTGGTTCACTTATTGCATTTCCAGAAATGTAGTCAAGATCCAAAACATACCTAAATGTACAAGCAGTTCATCAACTGGACTGAGCTTGTTTTTTAAGCTAAAGCTTTTTCTCTTGGAATGAGCTGAAGGGGGAGTGATATTTTTTTCAAAGTTTCCACAAAAAAGGAGAAGATAGATTTCCTTACAAAAAAAAAGAAAGCAACACCAGGAAAAAGTGATAATGAAATTGGTTTGATTTTAGGTAAAAAATCCTGTGTTGGTATTTTTTTCCACAGACAGAGCAAAAGTTAAACGGACTGTACGAAGACAGTTGTGAAATAGTTGGGTAGAAAAAAAGAGAAAGCGGAAGTTCATTTCGTAAGAAGGCAAGACCAGGGTCGTATAAACGAATTGGATGCTATTGAACTCCACTAGGATTCAATAGAATTTCCAGTAAAACGGGTCCACAAATAAGGAAGTCAAGATTGGAAGAAAAAAGTAAGTTGAGGAAGTCCGTTATAATTCTGGCTACAACGTATCCGCACTTCCTTCTTGTTTTTCTTGTTTGTCTTCACCGCATCTACAATGTACAATGGAACATGACTTTATATAGGGACATGACACAGAGACTATACTATTAACAAAAAAGGAAATCTGGGGGAGATTTGTAAGTTGAGAAAGAAGAATACAAAAAACCGTTGTTTTTGTTGTTGACGATGATTGTGATGGGGTGGGTGATGGTGGTGAGCCGAAATCAAAATAGATTATGTAAGAAACCAAAGTACAGAACAAAAAAATCGAATGAAAAACTTATGTGGAAACCTGCTCCATATGTTTTGTGTTGTCACTGTTGTTATCAGGGAAAAAACTAAACACAAAGCACAATACAGGGAAGAATGAGTTAAGTTTCTTGAAAAGAAAAAAAAAACTGGAGTAGATTCACAATTGATAGGAAGGGATGAATGAGATGGAGACAATAGATGGTAAAAATAGAGAATTGGATACGCTTTTAGACTACGCAGTTTTTCGATTGAATAATATATCTTGTTATGCGTATGTCCCTACAGTGTCTCTACTCTCTACTATTGCTTTTCTTGCAATGAAGTATCGCGATGTCTCTGCAACGCAACACTTTTCGCTTTTTTATGAGAATATGTATCAACATAACATATATAAAAGCATAAGCATGACAAGGCCCAACAAAAAAAGTTTTTCTTCTGGATGACAGTTTTGTAATGTAAAGTAAAATCAGTGAACAGAAAAGCAACTAGATTGTTTAAAAACAGGAAAGAAGAGAGTCACTGACACAGTGATTGCAAGTGGATGAAAACAGATATAAACTTTTTGCTACTCATCCACCATAAATATGGCTATTTATATACAAAAAATGTACATTTACACGAAGAAAAAGTTAGACAAAAAGTTACAACGATACAAACCATGCTCTACATGCCACTAATAATTTTGGTATAATAATATTACAGCTTACAGCACGCTACATTATATTCTATTATTTTCACATGCTGAAGAAGTGAAAGAGAGAAAAACGTTTTTTATTGTAATAATATCATATCAAGTCGAAACGAAACTTTTTTATTGTACAGGGCACACTGGAAATGTTTTATATATTGGCTATATAGATGCTGAAGCTGTTTCTGGTTTTTTTCTGGGAGAAAAGAAAAAGTTTCTGGTTTCAGTTTCAATGAATTGAATGAAAGCAGTAAAAACGGATATTCTACGTAGTATTGAGTGTATCGATATGCACTTTATTGTAAAGCGTACCTAGATACATAGATGCCTATAAACTTAAACTTCCCGTTCCATTCATTCATGGTCAAATACACCAATATTTTTTCCTTGAACGCAGCAGAACATGTTACGTACGTTGGTGCGGAGAAAAAAATAAGAAAAGATTTGTGCGATTGGGTGGAAGGCCCAAGAGAACCACAAAACTTTCATTGTCAAAATATTTTTTTTACGTAAGGAAGAGATACGCAGAATAAGAGTTAGTGGAAGGACTAAGGACGACTGAAAGGCACGTATTTCTTTTTGTTAAAAATGTGTAACAAGAGAGAAAGCTTTGTGATGATAAAGCAAAGAATGAAGGGTTAAGTGGAGCCATACATATTGTTTAATAGAAAGGAAGGATACCCAGAAATCAAGCCAAAAATATGATTTGAGTTTTTAGGAGAAAAAATTCTATATTTTGTTTTTACCTTTTAACTTAAAAATTGAAATAATAAAATAGAACGTGGGGGTAACGGCATTGAGTAGGCTATTTCTGGGAATTTCTTTCTGTAAATAATGTATGTATGAAGACATCGATATTTTGAATCAGGCAATGTTTACTGTTTAAGACGATACGTCGTATCCATACCCTGCCGTTACTTTCTTGGGAACGTTTGTGTTGGAATAACTTTGCTTTTAGTTAGTTGTATAGTTATCTAAGGTTTAACTTTACAAACGAAAAATAAGCAATGGAGTTAAGAGCGAAAACATCAAAGGAGTACAAACTTGAATGATAATAATTATTTGTGTAAGTAGAGGTTTCAAAGGGAAAAGGATGCACTTTATTTTGGAATAGGGCTTAAAAAGGAAAGCGGAAATGCAAGAGTTTTTTTTATTTAGTGAAAGGGGTAAATAAAGTTGGTCTACTTAACAAAGTAAAAGTTGAGATGTTATTTGATATCATGACATGTTCCGTGTTCATTCTGTTGTGGCATTAAAAATGTTTTATTCAACAGTCAACACAACAGTTAATGGAAATTGTGAGGAAGAGAATTTAGGTGTTGGTTAGTTGAGTATAAGACACATCAAAGGAATGCCAAATGATGCCTACCTTCATTTGCGTCTGTAATAATTATCTTGGCAGCCTTCATAAAGATGCTGGCATTCATGATTGTTACCACTCGTGCATGTAAATTGGGATATCAGGATGTTGATAATGATGAGTGGAGGGTGAAATGATAAGCGTAATGAAATGAAACCCTTTAAACGTCTTCTTACTCGACTCCTTTTATTCGGAACCAAGTAAATTAGTACATACTTTCTTGGAAAATACATGAGACAATTTCATGAGGATGGCTACATATATTATAGACTTCTTTTCACTTTTTAGTGAATTTTTTTTTAATTACTCAAAAAAGAAGATTTATTGGAGGTATATGGAAAATTAAAGCTGCCAAGAAAATCTTCACTACATTCAAGGAAGCATATGCATTTTCTGAAAGGAGCACTCAAAACAAATATTAAAAGAACAAGCATCAAAATTTGAGGCCCTTTTGCCACAAAAGGTTACCACACTTTTCTTAGGCGAAGGCATCTATGCATAAGCACATTATACTATTATATCCTTTTACGTTCGTTATTTTGTTGTGTTACTTTGCTAACACTAATACTTTCCTCCTCTTGGTATATAATATTTCAGTGAAATAGGTTTTTATTTAATTCTAACGTTATGAGTATGCAGGAGCATTAATGTAGTAGCGTTCTAAAATTGCTGGACATAAATGTATACCTATTTAATTTCAGTGTATTAAAAAAGATTTTAGATACACTGTATGTAAGTATGGGATATCCTAATTACGAACCGAAAACTGAGTACATTAAACATTTGGTTTCAAACATTTGTGCTAACTATAATTATGAATAGTTGCCCCTACCGCAAATAAAAATGCACTTTAATTCATTACATTGTGAGTATGTAATATACAGATAAAATACAGGTATGCATGTATATTTTCCTATAAATGAATATTGCAAAAAAAAACATATGTTACTATGCATAGTACAGTTATATTAGACGAAAATACAATAGATTAGGTATCAGTAGATCAATTTGTACATGCTGTGTGATATATATGAGTGTAATTATTTCAGGGGAAATTTCTCGTAGTCGACTCATCTTGAAACTGACTTCAATTTCAACGTTGGTCATTGACCAGTTGGCTGTATATATTCACTTTGAAATACTACTGCCAGAAGCTTTTCTTTGAGTTGAAGACCTGAAGGTTTTTGGACATTGAGTATGAATAGATAAGAATCGTTATCTCTGAATTTTTGAATATTCTTTTGTCTTTCGGAAATTTCATGAAAAGGGTCTACTGATTACAGCTCGAATGTTATTTTTTCTGGATTCTGCTTTGTTTGGCTTAAAAAAGGTACTTAAAAAGTGCAAAGTCCAATA
>JAQFXM010008465.1:0-10625 GCA_034693345.1 Entomobrya multifasciata | reverse complement strand
CGGTGGTGCCCTAAGGCATTTGCTCTTCCATCAAACTTAAGTAGCCACATGAGGTCACATACTGGAGAGAGACCTTTCAAATGTAGTTTTTGTAGAGTTGGGTTCCGATATCGAAGTAATTTTACCAGACACCTGAAAACCGTTCATAAAAACGAAACTGGAATGGAAGATGAGCTACAAAGAAAATATGTTACCACACCGGATCAAGACCAGCTTCTGTCTGAAGACAGGAAAAGTAAAATTGACGACCACTCCAATGATACAGTCAGCCCAAGTAATAAAATTTGCCCAAAGTGTGGAAAAATACTTTCCTCAGCTGACGGTTTAAGAGTTCATTTGGAGCACCACACAGATCAAAGCGAATGGAAATGGCCATGCAATCTCTGCCCTAAACGATTTACCACACGAGAAAATTTAAATGTTCATATGAGATGTCATGCTGGGGAAAGACCATACAAGTGTCAATTTTGTGACATGAAATTTCGATACAGGCATCTCTTTACAAATCATTTGAAAGTTGATCATGCTAATGAGAAAAGAGTTGTGGAGGAAGTGAAGAGAAAATGGTTTAATACACCTGGCGATGTACTTGCTGTTAGTAGTACTAATGATGTCACTAATAATTCGATAAGTATTGAGAGCCAAGAAGACGAAACTGAGTATGATGACACGTCAGAGTTGGATGACTTCAGTGAAGACAACACAAACGACGTGGAAATTGACCCAGATGAAAATGTTTTGCAAGAATTAGAAAATATCGTAGAGGAACAAGTGGATATTACTAATGATCATATTGCCACGGGTAATATGGAAATGACGTAAGAAATACTTAAAATTATCAAATATGCAATATTATTTTTGTACGGTTTTCTAGATGGTTTTGAAAATAATTATGTTTAATTTTGTTATTGCAGAGACGGCGAGGGTACTGCCTACTTTCAGGATCCACTCATTCAAGTTAAAATCGAACATCCCAGTCTTTTTCATGATCAGCCAGTAAATGCAAAAGACAAATCAAAATTATTTCATCAGCAGTCCAAACGTAAAAAGGTCCCCATGCAAAATAATATTAATGTGAAACCAACTCCGAAGAAACTAAATGACGACAAGCGATGCCGAATAGAATTAAGGTCAGGGAATGCCTTCCAAGTTAACCTGAAGGGTCACAGCAAAGCGAAAAGTTTAAGATGGAAATGTTTAAAGTGTGGAAAACGTTATGGCACAAACTTAGGTCTGCAAACACACATGAGGGCACATGAAAGAAAAAAGAATTTTAAATGTAGATATTGTGGAATGAGTTATTTGTATAAATTATGTTTAGGTTATCATTTGAAAGAAAAGCATCGTGATGATGAAGGGGTAAAGGATGAAATTAAGAGACATTTTGGAAATATTATTCTAGCTAAAAGTAAAAGGCATTTAACAAAAACAAGCCAAAGTCAAGTAGAAAGCCTTATTAGCAATAAGAAATTTTCACTTTGTAGAGATTGTAAGAAACCGTTTGCCACTTTACAAAAATTAAAAGCACATATGAATAGCACGTTATGCACTAAGAAGACAAATACTAATGTAGCCATTGTGAAATGTGAAAGTTGTGGAAAGGGATTTGATTTTGATAAGGAGTTGTGGAAACATTTGCGTGAGGTGCATGACGAAAGGGTGTGTTTAGACTGTGGAAAGCAGTTTAAGAAGACGTTCAATTTTAAAATACATTTGGAATATCATAAGGATCCAAAGGAGTGGAAATTCGAGTGTGATATTTGTGGAAAGAAGTGTGTATCCAGTTGTAAATTGAAGGAACACAAAGCATATCACTTAAAAAATAATTATAAACCTAGAAGTATGAGCGTCCAAACTGCAAAAGTTGGAACTGAGACAAATTCATATAATGTTACACATAGAAAGAAATCCAGCGTCAAACGGCTTCAAACTGAAAATGGTCAGAGTAACATGAAAACACATGACAAACGGAAGAAAAATGGAAATGTTTTGGATGTGAGACAAGAAGTTGTCAAGAATGGGAATGATGAGACTGATTTAGATTCAGAGAAAAATTTAAAAAGCGAAAAGCCACAACAAAGTCGATATGGCTTGAGGCAAAATCGGAGAACAAATTTTACATTTGTGGATGCAGATGACAGTGACGATTATGAAGAAACAAATGTTATCGAAAATTCCATGGATATTAATAAGCCGGATGAGAAAGGGTTAACCTCAGCGAATATCAAGATAGATAATGTGACGAGTGAAAGTTCCGATGATTTGAACAAAAATGTAGACGCAAGCAATGTAAATAGTGATATTTCCGACGTGAACATGAAAAGTCGTAAGAATTTGAAAACTTCAAGATGGAGATGTAAAACTTGTGGGAAAAGTTTTGTGACAAAAATGGGTCTTAGGGCTCATGTAAGAGTACATAACAAGGTAAAATATAATTGTAAACTTTGTGGTCAAATTTATTCGTATAAACTTCGTTTGGATAATCATATGAAAGAGAAGCATGCGAATCAGAAGGGAAAAGTAAAAGATGATAGGAACATTGATGATAAAGTTTTTATAACTAAAAAGAAAACCATTTTGACAACGACCAGCCCCAGTACAATTGAAGTTGAGAATAGGAAAGCCGCATTTTGTAGAGATTGTGGAAAACCCTTTCCCACTTTACGAATGTTGAAAGCACACTTAAATAGGAAGCTGTGCACATCAACATCAAATGAGGAAGACGAAGTAAGGAAATGTGGAGTTTGTGAGGTAATATTTCATTCAGATAGGGAGTTGTGGATGCATCAAGGAGAAGTTCATAAGAAAAATGTGTGCCTGGAATGTGGCAAACAGTTTCGAAAAAATCAGAAACTCAAGCTGCATTTGGAGTATCATAAGGATCCTGAAGAGTGGAAATTCAAGTGTGAAATTTGTGGGAAGAAGTGTGTTTCTGGTTGGAAGCTAAATGATCACATTAAGCTCCATTCGAGGAAGAATTATTTTAGAAATAGGTTAATTAAACATGGAAAAGATTCAAGCCAATGGTTGGCTAAAGAGAAACCAGTAAGTCTAAATAATCACCTTGCGATTTCTTGTAAAGAGGACGATTTGAACAAAAACAGGAATGAAATCGAAGTAGAAGAAGTAAATATGAACGCATCAAAGGTTATTGATGAAAATAATTTATTGACAGAGAAAGGCGACTGTTTTGGTGATGGTAATTTAGTCGAATTTGAAGATTTGGACTAATAGATATGTCTACATGCATGTACATTAATTATGTATATTAATTGGAAATATAAATAAAATAATTAAACCATTTTGTGAAATTGTTTTTGTGAGTATTTATTCGAATTTCATGTGCCTTTAAATCTCTACCGTATTTCATACGCCTTATAGAAATAAAATCTGAGTTCAAATATAAAACGTTATAAAATTATAAACGAATATAATATAAAATTTCCTGTTTTATTTCCTGAAATGTCATAAAGCATGAATCATATTTTCAAGTTATGTCGTGTAAAATATGCGTAATCTTTGTTCACACGCAAATTTAATAATTAATCCGTTATGATTTGTTTAAAAAAGTGCATATAATAATTTGATGTGAAGCACTACATTTACTGGAATCTGAAGCTCTTATTTATGTCGAAATGATTAAATGAGTGAAGAAAATGGATAATTTCAGAAACGTACTCTATTACAGCAGTTTGTATTGTGTACTGCCGACAGTTATAGCAGTTAAATCATGGAATAATTTCATTTTGGTTCATTACAAGTATAAAAAATAAAGCCAAAAAAAACCTTTCATATTATTAGAAATATTTAAAATATTAATCACCTTTTACAGTTTGTAATTAAATAATCAACAATAAAGTTTAAACGGTATGCCCTGAATACTGTCTTATACATAACAAGCCCTATATTTTTTTAAATACATGCTTTCAGGTTTGAATCATAATATTCAATACATATAAATGCGTCAAGATACGCAAAAGATTTAGGAATGTATGAAAAGCTCACAACAGTGGCTTCGATTTTCTTCATGAAACAAAGTATCACACAATTTTTCATAACAAAAACTCTCTGCACGACTACCGAACCTTTATCTGTCTGCCCAGCTGTTTTCATGGCATCAATGTCGTGTGCATTTTTTAAATATTTTATGCCTGCATACCAAATAGAAAACATCACAGTTGATCTTCTTGTCCGTTAATTCTATTTGGTTCAATTTTTTTCTTAAAGGATCAATCTACTATTAAATTTTGATGGAATTTACGAGTTAATTCTTCTTGCTAATCTTCTTAACTTGTGAATCACAAAATTTCTGACCAAATATTATTGCAAAATGTTGGGACATGAAAATGTGACAGGTTTTTGCCTATTTTGTTACAAAACAATTACAGTTTCTTTCCAAACTGATGAAAATATAGAAAATATAAGCAAGTTTTTAATAACTGTAAACAGACTGTTAAAAAGTCAAGAAGCTGATACATTGTGTAAAGTGTTTGTTACTAAAAAGCTAGCAGAGTGTTGTAAAAACTGCAAAGTTATCATTGAAGATATATGTGAATTATATAACCAGTTAAAAATACTGGAGCTTAAGTTGAACTTTAAACTCAATAAACTAGTTGATAAAATAAATCATGCTAATAAAGTTCCTACAAGGTGGATGCACGTAATTAAAGTTCTGGAAGACATCTTTCTAAATGACTTGGAGAGAAAAGCAGAAAGCCAGAAGAAAATTAGGGAGCTTCGTCAAAATATTATTGAAGCCGGTAAATAATTATAAACTTTAATAAGGCTGAACAGAAATAAAATTGATATTGTTTATCAGTATAAGATTTCTTATTTAATTTGTCTTATAGGTAATCAAATAAAACTACAAACACAGCCACGTGTATTGCTGAGTCGAACTGAATGTACGCCTTCATTAGTAAACCCAGCTGGATTCACTGAAATTCATGAATCGCCCAACCACAAGGAAACGGAATATGAGAAATTTGAGGTTTTTTCCCCATCACAAGGCTATAAAAGCAAAAAGTGTCCAATATGTGGAAAAATGTTACATTCATTCAAAAGTCTAAGAGAGCATGTAGAACGTCATGAAGACCAGAGTGAGGGGAAATTTAAGTGTCGGTGGTGCCCTATGACTTTTAATCATCCATCAAATTTAAATAACCATATTAGGTCACATACTGGAGAGAGACCTTTCAAATGTAGGTTTTGTGAATTTGGGTTCCGATATAGCTATAACTTAACCAGACATCTGAAGACTGTTCATAAAAATGAAAATGGAGTTGACAAAGAGCCACACATAAAATGGGTTACGAAACCAAATTATCACAAACACATTTCTGATGACCAGAAAAGTGAAATTGAGGAGAACATAAGGCCAAATAATAAAGTTTCTCCAAAGAGAAGTTGCTTTAATACATCCGGCGATCTACTGGCTGTTAGTAGTTCTAAAGATACTACTAATAATTTAATGACAGATAGTTTTGAAGATGAAGCTGAGTTTCATGACATGCCCGAGTCGGCAGACAACAGTGAGAACATTACAAACGACGTGGAAATTGACATAGATGAAAAATGTTGGCCAGAAATAGAAAACATCGGGGAGGACAAAGTTGATATTACTAATGAAGACATGGAAACCGATAATATAAAAATGACGTCAGAACAAATTTAAATAAAATATTAAATACTCCTTTTTAATGTTCTTTGGATGGTTTTTAAAACAATCACGTTTCAAACTTTTTTATTTCAGAGTGGGCGGGGACACTGCCAACTTTCAGGATCCACTTATTCAAGTTAAATTTGAACATCCAGTTCTTTTTCAAGATCAGCCAGGAAATGTAGAATATAAGGCCAAGTCAAGTTTGTCTCATCATCACTCTAAGCGTCAAGGCCAGGTCAAGGTTAAATTAAGGTCAAGTAATACTTTCCAAACAAATTTGAAGGGTCATACCAAAAGTAAAAGTATGAGATTTAGATGTATAACTTGTGGAAAACGTCATGCTACAAGTTTAAGTCTTCAAGCACACATGAGATCACAAGAATGTAAAAAGAAATTTAAGTGTAAATATTGTGGAATAAGTTATTTGTATAAATTTGAGTTAGGTTACCATTTGAAAGATAAGCATGGTGATGAGGAAGGGGTAATTGAAGAAATTAACAGAATTTTCGGAAATATGATAAAAGCAAAACATAAAAGGCCTTTAGCAAAATCAATTAAAGGTCAAGGAGAAAGCCTGATTAGCGATAAGAAATTTTCAATTTGTAGAGATTGTAAGAAACCGTTTGCCACTTTACAAAAATTAAAAGCACACATGAATAGCACGCTATGCGTTAAGAAGATAAATGCGGATGTAGAAATTGTGGAATGTGAAACTTGTGGAAAGAAATTTAATTCAGATAAGGAGTTGTGGATACATTTACGTGAGGTGCATGACGAAAAGGTATGTTTGGACTGTGGAATGCAGTTCATAAAGACTTGCAATTTTAACGATCATTTGGAATATCATAAGGATCCAAAGGATTGGAAATTTGAATGTGACATTTGTGGAAAGAAATGCGTGTCCAATTGTAGATTGAAATGGCACAAGTCAAAACATTTAAGAAAGAATTATGTATCGAGAAATATGGGTGTTCGAACTGAAAAAGTTGGAACTGAGTTAAATTTGTGTAATGTTGGTAATAGAAGAAGACGAAAAGCCGCGGTTCTGCACAAGAAACATCGAGACGGACAGAATAATAAGTGTGCAGTATGTAAGGAGATATTTGAATTAAATATAGAGTTGTGGAAGCATTTACGAGAGGTTCATGAACAAAAAGTGTGTTTGGAATGTGGAAGGCAATTTAAAGCTAATTTAAGCTTTAAAGCGCATCTAGAATATCATAAAGATCCAAAGGAGTGGAAATTTGAGTGCGACCTTTGTGGAAAAAAGTGTATTTCAAGTGTTAGATTGAAAGAACACAAGGCAAGGCATCCAAGACTGAAGAAACTCAGAAACGTTTTGGATGTGAATAAAAAAGTCAAGAGTGGAGTTGATGAGAGTGAATCAAATTTTCACGAAATTTCAAAAAGAGAAAAGCCACAGCAAAGTCGATATGGTTTGAGGGCAAATCGGAAAACAAATTTCTTAGTTGTGAATGAATATGACAGTGAGGATGACGATTATGAAGAAACGAATAGCATTGAAAAATCTATTGTCAAGAAGAAATTCGATGGGAAAGGAACAACCTCAGTGGATATTAAGATGGTTAGTGGAACGATTGAAAGTTTGATTGAAATGAACAGGAATGTAGACGAAAGCAATAGAAATAGTTGTAGTTCTCAAATAAACACAAAAGGCCGAAAGAATCTGAAAACGTCAAAGTGGCGATGTAAAACTTGTGGAAAACATTTTGTGACGAAAATGGGTCTAAGTTCCCATATGAGAGTACACAACAACGCAAAGTTTAGTTGTAAACTTTGTGGGCAAATTTATTCGTATAAATTATGTTTGAATAATCATATGAAAGATAAGCATGGCGACGAGAAGGGAAAACAGAAAGATGACAGGAGAAACAAAGAGATTAAAAATGGAAAATATTCAGGCAAGGCGTTGGCTGAAGAGAAACCACTGAGCGGAAATGATAATCTTACGAGTTCCAGCAATGAGGACAACGTGAACGAGAATATGAATGAAATTGAAGAACTGAAAGTAAATATGAATACTTTGAAAAGCCAAGATAAGAATAACTTATTGACAGAGACAGGATACTGGTTTGGTGATGGTAATTTAGTCGAGTTTGAGGATTTGGACTGATAGATATCAATGTTAATACAATGAAAATACTTAACTCTTTTATAAAACTACCTTGTAATAATTTCGAACTTCATGTGCATTGAAATTTTAACTGCATTTTATAAACTTTATGAAAATAAAATCTTGGTTTGAATTTAAACCATTGTAAAAATATAAAATATATACTATGATTTTTACCCGTCGACGTCCTGAAATGTCATAAAAATGAATCATATTTTCAAAATACATCGTACTAATATTCGTGTTTTACGTATACACACAAGCATTATATTTCATTCCACTTTATCTTGTCAAAAGAGCCGACGCAATAATTGAAATTGACGCTGCACTGAAAAAAATGCCTAGGTAACTGAAATTTTATTTAGTATACAATAAAATACTTCCTTCCAAGAAATTATGAAACTGAAATAATAGGCCACTATAAACATTGACTAATTTGTAAATCACATTTCAATTGCTTAATAACATAACAATGATGTGTGAAATATGAAGGCTTGCTAAAGTATGTTCCGTGTTCACGAGTTTTTTGTATGGCGATCATGCAATTCAATCCGAACTGTCAGTTATGAAAGATTTATTAGTTCACCTGGTTGAAATTATCAATAGCAATACCATTACAGGTGTTCATAAATTATTTACAAATTCCTTTTGTGATGTAAAAGTAATCTCATAGAATGAAAATATATAATTATAAGCAATTCCAATAAACTTGCTTGTTATGCTTTATCAATGTGTTCCACTATTGAAATATGTGCAGCTTTTCGATTCTACAGTCAAAATTAACTGTTACATAATTTATTGCATTAAATATAAGCCGTACAATCAAAAGCTAAATACGTCTGATTCAATTCATTTTATAAACTAGGGAAGTTATTCCGGAAATATTATAAATTTTCTACAGTCCAATAGCCAGGTCTGCCACCTTCCCAATGTAATTGCTGCCAGGTAAACACATATCGTCTTTCACTGTCTAAGCGAAACTGATTGACTGGAGAATATAGCTGAGTTCCATCCAAGTTAATTATTCTAAAGTAAGTTGTATTGGCAACAGGCTCCATATACCATCTCATTCCATTGCTAATCCCTTCGTTTGGACATGTAACAGTTTTTCTTCTGTCCGCTGTGTAGTATGAACTGCTTAGGCACAATGGTGAACCAAGATCAAAATAATCATTTCGAATTATAAAATAAAATCGGTTCCTTGCTTCCATTTGTACATCGAAATAAAACACGTCTTGGGTCGATGGCCCTCCGGGTACCCAAGTTAAAATTAGTCTGTGGCCGTCCACCCTGTCATTTGATTCGTATAAGTATTCGTTTACGTCAACATTTCGTAATCGAAGATATTCACCGAACATTACAGATCTAATGTTTGAAGGGATCCTCCTTTTCAGTTGATCATAATATGTAAACGTTTGGTCATCTATATTCTCATCTGACATGGCTGCTCTGATTTGATAAGTTAAAGCCATCATTTGATTTGTATGGCTATGACCTCTCCTATAAAGTTCGTCGTAAAGTGTATTTAAGCCGGTATATTTCAGATTTGGATGGGAAATATTAGTAACAAAATTCAGGACGTTAAAAAAGTTTTCGAGGTTTGCTCCGTATGCCAAAGTCACAGCGTCTTTTATAATATTTTGTAATTCATCAGAGTTTTGACATTGCTGACGACGAGAAAAAACGAAAGGAGATGTTGAACGTAGAATTTGTCCAGATATATTGCTGTTATTTCGGGCAAGTGTACCTGAAGTATAAATATATTATCAAAACTAATAACTTCCACAAAAAACAGCTAAAATTATGGAATCATAAACTTGATACCTGACTTGGACTCCGTTTCTGCGTAAGATTTGGCCGGGTACGCTAAACACGTCAACCATAGTAACAGTAAATTATTGGACCACATCTCGGTACAATATTTTTGGTTATCTGTTTTGCAGCAATGGGTTATAATGAGGACAATTTATAATTTACCAGAGTTTTTATACTACGAAGACGTATGTTGTGCCGTATTTACTTGGGCTACACATCTGGAGCCAAAAGTGTGTTTATTATTCCAGGAATCGCCGTAAACATGTTTGTAAACACGTAAAAAACAAGATATTCTTAGTTCCATGTAAAAAGACGTAAGTTTTTGTTGTGAAAAAATGTTGTTATTGAATTTCAATTTAATGTGATTAATTTAAAACGCGTGCAACATTTCATTGCAAGCAATCTGTTTAGCGCTCTGAAACAGAAATTGAATTTAACTAACAAATGATATAATAAATCAAAAACCCGTGGAAATAACAAGTATGTATTGATATTTGATGGTCGTCGAAATTTTTAGAGTACATTAAAATATTTTGCAAATTGCCAACGGAAAACAGAGTTTAATGGGAAGTTTATTAAAATTGGAACAGATGAATTGGCAGCTTTTCCTTTTTTAATTTCACAAGTGTACACAATCAATATTTTAGAACATGTATGCATACCGACTATAATAGTTGTGGAGATGCAATTCGATTCATTCATAAAACGACGTGTTTAATAATGATAATAATTCATATGACCAAAAGTCATTCATATTTCACAAATTCATTAAATATTGCAAAAACGTTTGTGCATATTGCTGAATTCGTTTATGGGTCCTCACTCTGATGGTGGTAATTTATACTCGACTCGACTCGGCTGATATTCATTGCCGTTGATATCAGCAGTTTTATATGGATCTCAATGACATTCACACCGTCAAAGTGTTAAATTTTTCGTTTGTATGTATGCTCTTCACATCTTTGAAACTTCCTAGTACCTTATTGTTTTCCACTGCCATTAATTTGAAAAATA
>JAQFXM010008464.1:0-10628 GCA_034693345.1 Entomobrya multifasciata | reverse complement strand
TTAGAAGAGTAGACAAAGAACCACTAGCCAGCATTTTTTCCATAGCTCCTCCGACTTGAGCCGTATATTTAACACTTTCATCAAAAATTTGCTATCGTATTAGACTTCATGTGGTTTCCTATTTTTTATAGCACTTACCATTTGCTTATTAGTCGGACATCAAAACATTCGTGCAAATTTTGCACAACATAATTATACGCGTATGAAATTAGTACATAATACAACATTTAAATACATAATGAATTAAAATTGAATAATATAAAAATCAATTAAGTATGAAATCGGAAATAAAAATCCCTGATTTAATATAAAATAAAAATACATCATTCTTTTAAAAGAGAAATCTCCCTTTCAAAACTTATTATATTCACTTTTGATTTTTGCCAAAAAATCTGTATTTTTCCTTAGTAAAAAACAAGTCCTTGAATTTTCGAAAATTAAGTTTTCTCTCTAAGAATAATCGATAGATAAAGCGATAATGATGACGATGTACTTCCTATTAGGGATTCATGCACACCTTTTTATGCATCCTTAGGATTCAAAGGAGTGTAACTGCATAGGTCATAGTCACAGGTATGATTACTTATCTGTCTCTAACTAATCTATATTTTAAACCAATATTTATATACTAACATAAAATAGTTGTGTGACTAGTGTGTTCACAGTTCGCATGCAACACAACTTCTTTAAAAACCAAAAGTACTATACGAAACTTGATCATTCAAGTTTATAGACATGTGATGCTTGTATCATTTTAATAGATAGAAAGTCTTTAATTTCGAACGATAAAGTACTTCGAAAACGATGATGATCCCTGTCTGCATTCGTTAGCTAAAGGTGTGTGGTAAGTTGATAGTGAATCATTTCTAATGTGATGAATTTAAGGACTTTCATTCAAATAAGTCCTTGTCCTGTACCAATATGCTTATATCGAAACAATGTTTTGCTATTAGTGCAGAGAATAGCTCATACCATCATAGTACCTTACCTTACCTTGATAACAATGCTAACCTAAATTTACATGCGCCATGCACCTATGCATGCTAACAAAAACATGAAAGATGCGATAGAGAGTAAAAACATTTTATTTGTCTTTGTCGCATTAAGTTCACATTAACTTTCATCAAAAATTGCCGTCGACATTTTTTCTAAAAGCTTATTCTGCGATAGTTATCATCGACTTCTCCACTTTTTCATCGAGGCATTTTGCGAAATGCTGCAACACATCTTTTTTGCACCAATTTCACAACAAAAAATAGACGTTTATTCTGATTGATAAGTTATCAAAGCACATTTCCAAGTTTACAGGTCACATTTACCTATAAACATGAAGAAAGCGAAACAAATTAGCCTGTATGGCTTTGCACTATTATTTGTAGCAAGTTTCAAGTTATCTAGTGCTCTAGTCGAAATAACCTTATATCAGGATTTTAACAGGAAAGGTAAGAATTATACAATCGTTACGCTGTTTTTTATACATTCTGCATAATACCTAAAATATTTGGATGCTATCATTAAAATTTATTTTTTTCAGGAGAAAATTTATTCTTAAGCATTAACAACTGTACAAATCTCCCTCTGGACTGGCAAGACTCAACCTCCTCCTTGCATATCCATAAAAGTGTTTGCATAAAGGTATTCGAACATTCTGGTTGTAAAGGAAGGTACATTACTCTGAGAGCTGCTTATCATGCAGATTCAGACTACCTGGAAAATTTAAGAGAATTGGGCTTTAATGATGTCATTAGTTCAGTGAGCCCTTGTTCATTACAGAGTAAGTCGATAACGAATGGCATGTATAACAATACAACATTACATCGCATAAAAATCCGAGTTGCTAGTTTGATCCTGTTCTTATAACGTTTATTTATATCATTGCAATTGAATATTGGAATTTACTTTTTATTTCCACAGTTGAGGATGGTCGATATGTTTTACAAAATTTGGGAGATAACAAGGTATGAGGTTTTTCAGTCATCGTCATATTTTGTTTGTCAATTTAAGCTAAAGTAAAAACTTTCTTTGTTGAAGATGTTGACAGTTCAAAATGAAGGAATTTATGCGAAAGTATATTCTAAATATTGGAGAAATTTGAACACTCAGCATTGGGAAATAGCCCAAGTTCCGGTAAACACAATCTGTTTTTTTATATTCATTGACCTGCCAATTAATGTGTAGAACTTGAAATTTTCAATGCTATATTTATATATAGGGGTCGGATATTTTATATGAAATTCTTCCTGTTATGTACCCAAACCACATTGAAAAACCTGTTGTGTTCGACAAAAGGGATTTTAAAACACTGAAAGAGTACAAAAAGACTAAACCTACGTTTTTAATTGAAAGTGTGGATGACTGGAAATACGCTATTAAGGAAGCCAGATCGAAGTTGTGTCTCACCACTGGGTAAGAGGCTTTTCTACTTATGTCAGCTTTAGTTTATCTTGCGATACATGCTTTTGTGTGAAATGAGTGCATTTTGATATTTGTACTTCCCGTTTTGTAAATGTTATAGGAAAAAGGATGTCGTCACTCTGAACCCTTGCCATTACAATGCAAAAAGTCAACAGTGGATATTTCGTGTCAGCGGTTAACTATCAAAATGATATAATGATGCTGGAAATGTAGAACTGGAGCTGTGCGTAGGCTGTTTTTCGTGGGAACTGAAGTCATTAATAATTTAATCCTCATCTCTTGATGCCATAAGTTTAAATGGTTACTATTCATGTTTTATATATGTATATAATATGTAAAGCTCATTATTGTGAGTACTAAGCACTAAGGACATTATGTGTCAAGCTGCATGTAATATTTAATGTCACATTCCGCCTAACAAAGTAACGTGGCCCAGTAAAAATGTGATTTAAAAAATCATTCCTTCATGATGTAAAAGCTTTATACTTTTTTACTATTATTGCATATTTTTGTTTTCATAAGCACGTGCAATAAATCATGATCAAATTGTTGAACAAATCAGTGGACATACTTCGTTTAAAAATTGACATCATAATGTACACGCTTTGCAACTTGACTCTTGAAAAGTTTCATACCCTTTCTGTAAGGTAAGGGGAAAAAGTTATAATTACGATTGCTTAATATAAACTGTAGTTATAAGATATTATCGATTCATCTTGCTTTAACGAGGTCTTGGAAAAATTTAAGAATTTAAATTTAAGTTTGGAAACTTGCCAGGTACCTAAAATGAAAATCTGTGTAGTTTGGTCAAATTATATCTTTATGTATAATCACACGAGCGAGTACAGAAACCTTTCAATTACAAATTTCTACACTACAAAAGATTTTTTCCAGGAAATTGAGAGATTTGGGATGTGAATAGGAGCAAATGTCATTTTTTATGGGCTCAAGGCTCAACTTCAAATTGGCTGAATTCTTCAAAATATGTTATTGTAAATTGAAATCAGCATCAGTCAAGAGTTTCAATGCAAGATAAAAGTTTGGTAAAACTTATCTTTAAAAGTTAATAATTAACTGGAAATGTTTTCATGATTGTTGACCTATGGAAGGTTATCATATATGTATGTATATTGTATATATATGTGCCTTTTTTATTTCACCAGTCTACCATTACTCATTATTATCCATCCACGTAATAATGTCAAGTTTAGTAAATAAACATATTAGCACATATAAACATACTGCTTCGGCTTAAGAAACCATCCGAATTGAACTGGATTAAACTAAGGCATTCACATGGATTGTGAACTAGCTGACACTGAATGCTGGAAGACTGCATGTCGCTGTGAGTAATTTATCTGGAATTTGGAGTGAAATTCACTCTGAAGGTATGTTATGTTGCAACGAATGTAACGTACGTTTTTTTCCCAAAAATTTACTCATACTCATGATTTATACGTTTATACACAATATATAGTTTGCTAGGCTTGTGGATAATTGAAAAGGCTTTTCCAGTTTGGAAAATTAAAATGCATTTAAACTCGTTAGATAAATAAGCAATGAATTTTATGTATACTTGACTAAGCTCATAATAAAACCAGTACAATAAGTCAACTCATAAAACCACATCAATATCAATACATCATATTTCATTGAATTACTTCTGCCATCTGCTTCCGCTTTGTAAGAAAAAGTTTCCGATACCCAGCAGCACAAGTAATAACTCCTTCGTTTCTAGGAACCGGGACGATTGAGCTTCATTTTATGGTATTAGCCACCAGGTTTCTGTTCTTACTCCTACGCGCTACGTAATGAATACATGAATAGCAGTACTTACATCAATTAGTTTGCACATATTAACGTCACTTCATAATGCTTTGGGACTAGAGTATCTAATAGCGCGTCATAAAATTGTGAAGTACAATTTGCCAACGGTTTTAGACGATGTTTATGTATGTATGTATCCCTTTTAAATGGACCGTCGATCGTAATATAATAAATGTTGCTCAAATGAATTCAGCAGAAATATTTACGCTTTTTCTTTTACTACAACAAATAGTTTACATAACGTTTGCAATAACAGTTCTTGCATTTTGCACAGTGAATGTACTTGAACAATCAATCTCATTGAAATCCTTTCTGGATTAAAGTAGAAAGCTGGATATAATTATGATCACGAATGGGTCATAATCACAATATTATAACAGCGTGTGGCAGATGTCGAGTATCATTCAACGTGTTTTCTTCTCTTGTAATTATCTAGTAAGCTCATTCAAACATTATTAAATGTTGTTGGAATTCCTTTTAACTCCCACCACAGTCCACACAAAAGAGTTGTCAACTCATTAAGTAAATAAGTTACCACCACGCCACATGGCCAGCGACTTTTAATGCGACACATGCTTCCACATTTAATAACTCTTATTAACTCTACATTCATTCTGTTACAGTACGTGACAAAGCTATTTAATCCCATTTTTATTCTGTGGACTCCAGCCCTCTGGACACTACACCGAAGACTGATCGGTGGATTCAATGAGTGCATTTGTTTAAGAATACGCTGTACATGTTAAATATAATAAATACGCATTTTCATAATCTTTCATCTTTGTGTCTACTCGGGGTATAGACAACAGTTGCTGTTTTGTGCTTGAGGGTCAAAGTTTGTGAAATATTGGTGGCGTGTCTTTATTGAAATAGCCGTAGACAAGAAACGAAGAGAAATAGTTTACATTTCTGTGACCTTTTATTGAATTGGCTTGTCGATAAAAAATTAATTAATCCTAATAGTGTTCAAGTTTTTAAACAAAAAATGAACGTTAGTCGATAAGATGGTGTTTTCTGCCTACCTTGACATATCATGAGTCAAAAAAGGTTCATTTTAGGTCATCTTAATCTTATCTTTTTTGTGTTAGTATTTTCTTGTAGCCAACTTGAACCAGTGTCTGCAACAGAGAAACAGTACGTTGTACAGTTTATGAGCACAAATGAAACACAAAGTATTTTTTGGTATAAGTGCTGCCCACCAAACCAAGTATTGAACAAAAATGGTAACTGCCTTTCATCCAATTATGAGCAAGCTGTTCCACCCCCACCTTTGGAAAAGAGACTTAAGAGAGATCTTGAAAATGAGGGGAAACGTGAGACAAGGTCATTAAATGAACTGTAAAGAAAATTCTATGAAATTTAGATAATGTTTAACTTTTCATAACGTTTCTTTTTGTTTGAAATCATCATTCTACTTCTGTAGCATCAAGTATAGACGGCCAAACTGCAGTAAAGGTTCCCGAAGGCAGTTTTACCAATTTCAGCATTCTGCAATTAAAGAGCACTTAACCATAACATTGCAGTTTATAATAACTAGCCGATTTCATAATCATTCGCTAATTGTGGATGCCCACAACTACTGCATAGAATGGTTGGTATTTAATTAATTAATGATTCAAAAGTTTGGATCTTATTGCTCAACCGTATGATTAATTTTAATGCATATTATATAATATGCTTATAGGGAAAAGGAAGGTATATCTGTGGAGGCGTGCGTGCCCGAAATCGTGAAAGGGTTTGGTTTACCCAAAAAAGTTTCAAAACAGTCTCGAGGAGATACTTATACGTCATCATCACCATCATCTCAGGTCCTTCTCCGTAAATGCTGTGGACCATCTCATGTTATAGACAGTTTGACTTTTACTTGCGTCGAACATGATATCCCCTGGCAGCTGTATCCCATTGAATCCAATGACATAATTAGCTCTTCTCATCAACATGCTAATTATAAACAAACGTGGGATTCAGGTAAAAATATGACATACTAAAAAGAAAATTAATTAAAGTAGTTATGTGTTGCTAAAAATGACGACGTAATTGCCACATAACACGCAGTTGATAATAATTTTTTGTACCACGTGGGATTTCACATTGAATAATTATGTACACGAGGAGAAGGACATAATATTAAGTAAGCGTATTTTCAATTTTAATTTAGAAACTTCTAGCCCTATTCCACTGGAAACGGAAGCCAATACTCCTTTGCGCGTCACTTGGTTAACAGGTATGCCGAACTGTAAGGAAGAGCTAAGTTATGAGGTTTACTTCGATCAATATGATAGGTATGTATAACGAGAATAATTCATTTCATCTTTTCATAAAAATAGGCACGTGTTATTACAAAATGTTTTCTCTTTTACTATATTCATGAATAATCGTTTCATTTTGTTCAATAAAGTATTCATTTTCATTTATAAGTAGTAATATCCCTCATAAAAATTTATGTAAAATCGTAAGGAAGAGGCGTGGGAAATGAAGCGGAAGTAATAAATGTATGGGGTTCATGCATGATTTGATGCTTACACATATTTTTTACCTTTTGCAAAAATTTCCAGGTATTATGTCAATTCCGAAGGAATATTGATCACCGAACAAAACGGAACAGTTGCAAAAACACCACCAAAAGAGTTTTGTATGGATGCCGTAATATACAACAACAACCAACATGACTTTTATGAGGATTCGTCCAATATTAGTGACGCAAACAACACTGTTTCCAAAGACATAAAAAGCCCAAACATATTTTCCAGACAAATGGCATTGGTTTGCTTTGAAAGTAACGTAGAAGCAGCGGGTTTCATAGAAGAGGAAGAAGCCAACGGGACATTTGTGAGTGATGCTTTTCTTTACATTCTGATCTCATTCTGAAGACAACAATTTTAATTGAGTTTGATCTTGGTCGTGGTCGTGTCCTTAATATTATGGATTACAAGAGATGTATACAATGACATTTACAATTGGACAGTTTGTTGTTATTATTTAAGAAAAAATATGAAGTGACAAGGCTGCATAGAAATACAATGAGACTTTTTAATATAATTTATGATAACCTTGTTTCCCTGATTTGATTCTATTACCAAAAGAGCAAGAGGACCTTGTATGCAGTCCTTACCGGAATTTCAAGTGTCTTTCTCCTTGTCACGTGTTTGGTCTATACGGTACTCAGAAAAGAGTTGAAGCTCCCAGGATGGCTGCAGTTTGCTTACTCTATCGCACTTCTTCTCACTTTCACTTTGTTGACAATCGCCCAATTGTGGACTCAAGCTATTCATGACATTTCCAAAAGTCTTTGTCGTGCCCTCGGTTTGTGAACATAATCATACATATCTACATACTTGCATGTGGAATTTTTTATGAAAGAATTTTACATTTTTATTTCTCTGAAATACTCTACTGCTTAACATACCTATGGCTTCAAAATATATGAACATGCAGTTGATCTTTCATCTTAATTTAAGACAGATTTCAAAATCATTTTTCCTCTTTATCTTCTTAATATCACAAAGCATAGAAACCTTGTTTTTTGCAAATGTCAAAGTGAAATGACGTGTTTTGGCATTAACAGGCTACGGACTACACTTCAGCTTCCTTGTGTGCTTCTTCTACTTAACCTCGATGAATTTCGAGATCTTCTCATCTTTCAGGTATTTATTTTCTTGTTTTTCTAAAGAATGCTATTTTTATGTTAAGTAGCCGAGATGAATTATATAAAATGTATGTATGCTCATGCCTATATACTTTACATGTTTATCTAACACTAAGCAAAATCTTACGACACTTTTTCTGAGAAGTCATGCATATCTGTTGAAACAATACTACACAGCTTGATATGGTGTTGAAGTTAAAATCAACACCATTTTATGACTTCGGCATATTGCAAAATATGATGTCTTTTTAGCAACCTATATGCTTGTATAACTTGAACATTCATTTACATGTTGTTTTTCATGTAAAATCAACAGAAGCACAGTCCTTGCACATGGATTTGGTAAAGCAAGGGGCAAAAGGAGATTTCTAGAGTTTACGGCATTCTCTATTGGATTTCCAACTGCTATTACTCTTTTACTTTTGGCAGTAGATAGTTGCGACCCGTAAGACTTTTCTCATATGAAGATGAATGATAGAAGCTTCATTATTTTTTTAAATTTAATATGTTTATGTCATGTCACTGCTTATTTAATAAAACGGCTAATTTTCTTTGGTCATATGCAATTTAAGTGATGAAAGCAGTCTTCAAGGATCCTTGTGCTTTCTTCCGACAACGGGAATTGGGGTGGAATCATGTGTTTTTGACAGCAAACATAAAGTGGCACAGCTTCAGTACTTTTACGGGTTCGTGGGAATTCTGTTGATGATTAATCTGGTCATTTTTGTGTGTACCCTTGTCAGCCTTCGGAATAGAGAGCGAGAAACGAGAATGGCTAAACGGCAGAGTACATCTGCTTGCGATTACGACAGGTGAATAAGAACAAGCTACTCCAGTGCCAAAACAGCTTGTAGTACTAGTTACTTATGTTGATGCAAATTAAATTTTCGAATTAATTAAAGTTCTTTCATTCAATAGGCTCCAGCTTTTTACTCGGTTATTCCTAATAATGGGGATTTTATGGACTTTCGAAGTAATTAGCAAATAATAGTATGAGCATAAATTCGACTAATGAGTTGTAATATGTTTCAGTTCATGATGAATAATATGACAATGCTAAAGTAGTGGGTAAACTTTTTTCTAATTAGGTCATATCATGGCTATTTCAATACTTTGAAGTTGACGAAAGGATTCAAGATATTTTCATTATCACTGACTGTCTGAATGCCTCCCAAGGTTTAGCCGTATTTCTCATGTTTGTATGGAAGAAACAAACCTGGAAGCAATTGCAAAAGAAATTCAAGGCCAGTTATAGAATTCACGGGAGTCGACCGTTGTGTAGACCAAACCACAATGGTACTATTAGTAGCAACAACACCACAAATGGAACGAGTGTAAAGTCAAGCTACTTGTCAAGCATAAAATCTACAGATTCAGCTCGTCTACCATCAGGATCAATGTCCACAGCTATTGTAATAGCTACAATTGATAATAATGCGGCGCCCTTGAGATCTGACCTCTAATTTGAATAGGGAAAGCTAACTACTTGTTTGCTAACGTTTGGCGGGTTGTTCGTCTTTATATTCACACACACAATCGTACAAAGAAAAATTTAACCAAACCTGTATGCTTTAGACTAATTGGTATCTCAACCTCACATCTCTTCATATAGTCAACATTATAAAAGTATTGTCATACTTATCATATTATTTTCTCAATTTTGTATTATTTGCGCTGCATGAGTCCATTAAAAACCATTTAAAAATAAAAATAAAATTTCAAACATATTTATATGTATGTATTATGCAGGTAATGAATATAACTTCTGTGTACCTTACAAACTTATTCTAAAACATGTCAAATAAAAAAATAACTATGTATAATACTTTTAAATTAATGCACACAAAACGTGGAATCTTAAATACTTACTTGTACTGTATATACATATAGGTTGAAGTTGAAACGATTGTAGTTTATTATTAAAAACAAATATTTAATGTATTTACTTCAATTCTCACTATTTACTTAAGAAAATTGGAAAGATCCACTTTGTTTATTTTCATACGAAAATCATTACATGTACTTTCCCGGCCAATAATTCGTCTCTCAGACTTTTTTCGTTGTAAAACCACATTTTAAATGCGATTATTTTTGATGAAAGCAAAATTTATATTATATTTAATAGTTACTGATGCTGCTTTTTACCAAACGAAACCAAAAAAGTCCATAATTTCACGACTATCAATTCTATATGCTTTACCTGAACTCTGTATGTTGCGTTATGCTGACTTGTAGTACAAATACTAAGCGTACAAATAATGTATTTTGCTTGGCTTGATCTGTGCAAAACATTTTGCCTCTTGTAATCTTTGTTTGTTCTATTCAAAGCTACTCAGAGACTTTGAAAGAAAATCCAGCATACATATTTAAGATGCTGTCTGTTCAGTACTTTCTCTTTTCCATCATATTACAGAAGAACTAAAGCAGTTCGTGTACACGTGTATGCATATCGTTATACCTTTTAACAAGGTATGTTTTCTTCCTTTAAACCAATTACTATCGAAAAAATAATCAATTGTAATATCAAAGGAACAGGTGATTGATTACCGTATGTCTGCCGTTGTAAAAATCCAAGTATTGTTAATAAAATTGCTTATATTAGCAGAAATAACTTTGTGTAACGTTATATTGCGCACTTTTAATATGCATCGAATCAGAGATCAGATTCCCTATCATCACGTATGTGCGTCCTTCCGATTTTCAAGAACGTTAATCAAACTTTCAGAATACAAGACCATAA
>JAQFXM010008463.1:0-10630 GCA_034693345.1 Entomobrya multifasciata | reverse complement strand
ATTGCATTCTGTGCAGTACGTCATCGTCATAACGTACATGCATACATACATATATTACATTCCACATTATATGGTGATGGTTATACCAGCATCACACTTGTGTCCGATCCATAATCTAAATCCGGCATATCCGAACTGTTTAAGTACCACCACATTAGTTTTGATATTTTGTTCTTTAAATACTTAAGCCTATTCCAATACATGCTTGGAATACTAATCCATGCCTCGTTTAAAAGTATCGATAAAACCGGAAATGCTTCGTGTCTACTATCTCTAACAAAATCTTTTGATACAAGTAACGTATGGTTTAAATAATCATATATTTGTTTCGTTAGTTTAGCTGGAGGAACCAATATTTTAAACTGGTTTTCAACTAAAGTTTCAAATGAGTCAAAACGAACCATTGGAGGACCAAGTGTAAGATCTGTTATATTGTCACCTTTGTACAGATTACCTAAATACATTAAAACAAGTGGAATGAATCCAAATAAAAAGCAAAACGTGTAATTTCCTCTTAGTTTGACATCCTCAAAAACAATACCACCTTGATCTATGGCTGACGAAACTAAATCAAATAGTGCATGTCTTATTCTAGTTTGTGTACATTTAGTTCTCTTGTATTTCGAACAATGTACGTATTTGATAATATGCGATGCGGAAAAGGCAGCTAACATAAGAAATATCCAGGTTGGCAAGTCAAAAACATCAAACATTCCCTTCAATTGAATAATCCAGTGAAATTGATCCTTATGACAGCTTATAAAACGCAGCCGATTTCTTTGAAATGCTAGAGCAACACTTTGAAAATACGCTGGATGTGAAACACCGGTTGGTAGTACATACGGATACAGTTTTGGATGATAGCGGGCTGTGTTTTTTCCATGACAAATGTAATATTTTCTTTTGTTTCCAGTATAAGATAATCTTTCAATGTCAATGTTATATATTAAGTGAACAGTAGAATTCTCAGGAAGTAGATACCCTATTGAATGCAAGTCTGCCAAATATAAGAGATCATCATGAGCCTGATGCGCTGTAAATGATGTTATCACTCTCAAAATATCTTTTCGGGTAATAACAAGTTCATATTTGAACAACATGTACTTATTTAGTGATACGTCTATATAATGTGGAGTTTTTGCAGCAAAGATAATTAGCTTGTTCTTATCGCTCCAAAAATTCACAAAATTTTGAATCTCAAACGTGTTTACATGTACCAGTTTAAATGGATCACACAAATCACAGTATGGACAATGCACGTAAAGATTTCCAACACTTTGCGTAACTTCTAATATAAATATACTTTCAGACATTCGTACTGCTACTGCACTACCAAGAACTGTAGCTGTCCAAGTATCCTTGGTATTCTTGTTATAACAACTTGAATGAATTGAAATATCGCAAATTAGCAAAGAGAATTGTGGCATTGTATTTAAATACCGGATTCTCCAACCCTCGTATTTATAATTATAGTAAAAATTAAGCCAAAATATGTCCTTAAGTATAATACCATATTGTACGTGTTCCCGGTATAAATTAGGAGCTTTGTATTGATTAGGTGGATGTAAGTAAATGTTTGCGTCACAATTTAGATTTCTTGCGGTTATTCTAAATTGATGAGTAAGTGTAAGACGATAGTATTTGTACGTAAGTTGATTGTAGAATATTGATACATAATTGTCAAGAGACGTAAAGTTCCTTTGGCGAAAACGAGACAAGTTCATTTCTAAAACCCACTCAACGAGGTTTCTTGCTTTTGATGATTTCCATTCAAATGGATATAAAGCATCGACAGATGGAAAATACAGATGACGTAAAAGAACAATAGGATTGGACATATAACTGAAGTCGATGTTGTATCCGTTGAAATTTATTATCCGTATTGTACAGTTGGAAAACGCATTTATTATGCTAAAATCTTTATGTAAACTTTGCAAAGGTGAAGTACAAATGTAACTTAGGAAGCTTATAAAAGCTAGAGTTTTTGGTAAAGCTAGCCATGTAGAACCCGACATTGCAGTTCTATGTACAAATGTGCACTAAACTTTAAAATTCTTACCCGTGTCTGTTTAAATATTCTGTCATGTCTTATAAGTTCTAATTAATTTTTCTTCACATAACTGATTACATGTTAGTTGTATTGAACAAAGTGATTATTTTTTTACAATTTATTTCTAACGGTATTGCGCAAATTTTATGTTGAATAATAAGAATATCAAAATATACAATTAAAATCCACAGAAGCCAATTTAATTATTTCCGCTTTTCCGAGGATCCTTATTGGTTATGGAACAAACGAATTTAAACTAAATGAAGCACAAAACATGAATACATGTATTAACTTACCAAGAAACAGGCAAATGTGTAAATTCAAGACAACCCAGATTAAATGATTTTATTTTATTTGACTATATAAAATTTATTAGATTTATTTGATTTGACACAGTATCGTGTCCCTCTTTTTATGTTAATGACCTTACACATTTATTTTATGTATCACATATTGGTGAAATGATTAAACTTGGCCACGTTGAATGACGAACGTAACTTTGGTTATGACTTCTTATCTGTTAGATATATAACATATCTACCTGTGTTACTTTTATTCGATATTAATGAATTCCAGCAGTGAGAGATGCATTGCCAAAAAACTATCACTTTAGCGAAAAGAGATAACTCATATATGGATCAGCTTCTTATTATTCAGCATAAGATAAAATCAAAACATCAAACGAGATCATCAATCGATGAAATTTCAAGACAAGCAACCTATTTTATTCATATCAGGTATACAAGTGTTTCTAAATGCTGATAATAATTGAATTTAAATCAATCAATCAATCATGAGTTAATAATACTGCCTAGTAACGTACAGAAAATAAAATTGAAAATCACTTGCTGGTTTAGCCTTAATTACGATATTACCCTAACTTGGTAGGTTTTTTAATGTTTTAATTTCTGGAAACTTTGTCCAAAACAAAATATGCAAAAAATCGTCTCAAAATTTTGGTGGAGCAAAAATCTGATCTTCATTAAAATCCCTTCCATTTGTTCTTTCATTGTTAATTGGTGAGGAATTTTCAAAATAAATCCTTGTTGACGGAGAATTTGGTGAGGAAGGCTCAAAATCTAGAATTTGTCCACTATATCGGCTTGGTATAACCGTTATTGTTGTTTGGTCTTCTTGGTCACTGGATATTTCTGGGTAATAATTAGTACGCTTTGTTTCCAGAGGAATCGAGTACACATTTTCTCGATTTGGTTGGTATTGAAAGTTGTTATTCTGTATATCTTCCGCTGGAACTGGATCTGTCAAAAGTCGAATGAATATATGTTAGTATTTCAAGACTAATTTGTTTAACCACTTTTTTATGTGTTTCAAATTTCGCGCGCCCTTACTTGCAACAACAACGATTCTTGTGTTGGTAACTGTTCTTCTTCTACGGCAATGACGTCCCACGCAGACCATTAGAATAATGATAATAAAAATACCAAATATTATATAGATCCCCATTGCTATGCCACCAAAATGACAGGAGCAGTCCGAATGATGGGAATGAACAGCTTTGCATTGTTCGTTATGAAATGGGTCATTCTCAGGTATGAATTCGCAGTCCCTTGTAAAAAAAATCAGTATAATTTATAATTCGATACAGATCAGCTTGTTTACTTAGCATTTTAGCAAATATTTCTGGTATACTTACATATGGCAATACTTTTCACAGTCGTAAAATATCTCCGTGGTGTCCTTAGATTTAACGGCAGTTACATGGTTAATAAATAAAATAGAAAGTACTAAAGGCAAAACTGCAAGGTCAATTGGTTTATTTAAATCCATTATTGACCAGAAATTCATCATAGAAAAATTTCCATTTATTTTATTGTTAATTTATTTTAATGGTTCAATAAAAGGTAGGCTAGCATTGGAACTACAATAGTCCTTCTGGATATAAACGAAAATTACATTGGAATAAATCACTGCAGCTTTCATGGTCACAAGGACTACCACATGTGTTTATATCAGTTTTTCATGAATGTAAAGATATCGGGCGTGATAACACTATTTGATGGATGATTTGAAATATTGGATCATTGTAGAGTTGCATGTATATTGGTGTTGATATAGCCAAGCTGTTTTATTCTATCAGAACGATGTACTGTACTGTTTATACCTAACGAGACAGCAATAGTTGGTTATCAGTCAATTAAATTCAAGTGTAAATTAAAATAAAGGAAGATGCCGACATTCAAAACTAATTGCATCTTTATGTATGACAATCAGTTAATTAGGTTTTGATGACAGGGATGTAAACCTTCCGATGTGGGGCCCATATTTGTCCATCTCAATATCCAAATGTAGTAATAAAATAATGCAATGTCATTCGTGAAATTTAACGAATGCGACAACAAGAGGGTGCAGTTAAGCAATTCAGTTCATAACTTAACTGAGAGCAATTGGTGTGATGTTAACTCAAGGATGTCCCAAACCAACCCAGACAAAATTTAACTTCAACTACATATTTTGTCAACAGAGTTATGCCAGAATGGTATGCATGTGCATATTTGAATTCTGCATAATTTTATGTAATTAGGAGGTACATCAATAAGGGTTGAAATTTCATCTTCGGCTTCCACATTGTCAAGACACAAGTGCAATCGATTTCTGTGAATTCCTGCATAGAAAATTCTTAAATAAACTTCACATTTATAAAGCTGCATTGATTCAACTGCAATTCAACTGTGCCGAAATCGTATGCCAAATTATTCTCACATTGCAGTAGATTCAATAGTGCGGTACAGGTTGAAAAAATGATTCCCAAATGTGACCATTTGAGGTTAGATAAACGTATTACGGCATCAAAAGACTCTGGCAAACAAAGTTTTATTTTCCTGGCCGGTGAATATTGCAAAAACAATAATTTATGCACATACACATACCACGTTTTAAACCCCAAATTGTGTTCTTTCTAATCACATATAGAAGGTGACCAAACAAAACATGACTTCGACATACCAATGTATAATTATGTAATTATACCATGCACAAACCAATTCTCGGCAAGAAAAATTGGAAAATACTAGTTTGATATATACACAAATAAAAATGTTCTAAAGATGTTGGTGACATGCTGCTGAGCAATCTAGAAGTCTTAGGCTATTAAATGCATCGAAACTTTGACTATTACTGCAAGTAATATTGATTTGTCGGGATGATTAATAAAACAGTTTTTTTAAAGTGAGAAAATGCTATAAAAAAGTTACATTTTAATTCACTCCTTCAAAATAGGCAAGCTTTTAATTGATTGTAAATGTATACGGTTTTTGGACTTCAATATATATATATATATATGGCTTGCTTTGACTCGAACGACGAATGGCCTCTCAATAAATGAAGTGCGAACTTTGTCAGGATTGGTTTTGGACAACCTTTATCATTATAAAATGATTTATATTTATGGTACATTAATGAAACCACTGAACTCAAAAAGTCTTGTTCGCAATTTAGCAGTTGATTGGTCATTTATATTAGTAGATTATATTACATTGACATTATATTATATTAGTTATAAGTATTATTACGTGAATAATGTGTATCTTACTTTCCTTCAAGTAAAATTTTTTCTTGAAATGCTTTATGATAATTCCAAATATATTTTTTAAAAATTACAATAATATGAAAAATCAGTTCATTCACTTACCTATATTGATTTGACAACAGAAGCTTATAATAATTTTGGAAATATTTGATAAAAAATGTAAACGCAACAAACGAGCTGTTTAAATGTGTGAATTTTTTATTTGTATTAATTGTTTCTTGAGTAAGCTATTGATTTACATAAAATTCCAACAATAACAAGTTACTTAAACTGACAGACAACAAACTATGCCTTATATATTTATATTTTTTCCAATTAATCTGAGAAAAAAACATTTTTTGAAAGGACCGCGTAATATCTTACATTAACAAAAGCATGAGTACACACAAGTGCTTTTTCAATACAGATTTTAAATTCAATTTGTCATTTTTGAGTTAACGCAATGCTCTATACTCCCTTTTCAAACCATCCTTACTCAAAACAATCTGCCACACCTGTAACCTCCTTGACCTAAAGTATGCCCTAGCAAACGACAAATAACCAATCCACATTCTATAAAATCCCTCTCCATATTTCTCCTCAAGTTTTGGCCAACCCTTTACAAAATTCTCTCTCCAACAAAACAGCGTTTTAGCATAATCCAAACCAAAATTATGCCAGTCCTCAACCACAAACAGATCTTTCGTACTCTCCGCAATATCAATAGGACTTGGAACCTGTCCATTAGGAAATATATATTTATCACTCCACGGGTCCGATCTCTGAGGATAATTATAATGATTTCTCCCAATCGTATGCAAAACAAATATACCATCATCCACCAAACATTTCTCAGCCATCTCAAAATACTCCCTATAATTCCAATATCCCACATGCTCAAACATGCCAACACTAACAATTCGATCAAACTTTTCATCAACTTTTCTATAATCTTGTAGTCTAATATCTATAGGAAGTCCCTCACATAATTTTTTCCCATAGGCAACACCCTCTTCAGAAATTGTTACACCAACACATTCCACAAAATACTTTTCCGTTAAAAATTTACACAGAGTACCCCATCCACATCCAATATCCAGAACACGCATTCCAGGTTTTAGATCAAGTTTCTTCGCTAGTAATTCCATTTTATTGACTTGAGCATCATTTAAGTTGTCAACATCCTTCCAATAACCACACGAATACATCATCCATGGATCCAACATCGTTTTGTAAAGATCGTTTCCTAGAAATATATATATTCCAAATTATTAATAGCCAACAAAACTCGATTTCTTTAATCGATTTTTTAAAATACTTACCCAAGTCATAATGCGACTTCCCAACTTGAAAAGCTCTTTTTCTCGTTTGTAAGTTAAAAGCATATAATTCCAGCCACTCTAAAGTAGTATTCCACCAATTGTAGTACAAAAGCAACACATTATTTTCCATTGTCCTTGTAGTAAACTCCGTAATATCTTCCACGTTTCCCTCACATTCCCAAGTTTTGTCCATAAACGTTTCCCCACATGCTAATGTACCTTTGTTAGCCCATCTTGCGAATAACAAGTCATTATTAACTTTAATGTGAATAACTCTACTATACTTTTTGTTCCTTTTGGATAAAAGCTCTTCTTCTTGAGATGTCAATTTGTTACAGTTTCCGGGGAATTGTAATACAACTCCTATAGATAAAGCTAACTTTTTCCCTTTTATTTTAAGCCAAGGTGTGAGTAACTTTAGAAATTGAAATTCAACCCATTTGTAAATTCTAATTAGGGCAACTATCACAACGTAAACTAAGTAAACTGGCAAAATCATTTTTATTTTAGGTATTTTTTAAACATGTGTTTGTGGTAAAGGTCTGTAAGAAACTGACCTCTGAAATGGTAGAGGGAAATCTCAGCTCACTCAACAGGTTTTCCATGAATTCCAGCTTATCCAACCGAAAAACATTATAAAAGCTAATAAAAATAATGTACTATTTTGCTAATCTTCGGACCTCAACTACGTATAAATTGAGAGCAAGCTTGATATAATTTTGGTATCAGGGGAAAATCATCTTTTTATATTCGAACAAAGTTATGTTTGTACATACTTCATATTAAGGAAAAATCAGTGCTGCATGAAGCACAGCTCGTTTTTTTTCGTTGCACAGGCAGAGAATTATGTTTTAAATAGAGTCAAGATCAAGTGTTCTGTATTATTATGCTTATCTAATATATAATTAAGCTTGTATAGCATGTGCGCGTTCAGCAAGCTCACGGTCATGCTTGTTGAATATCCTCAATTAATTGAGATCTAATGAGTAAAATGTTCGAATTTTTTGCACTAGTGTTTAAAAATTTATGTTTGGTTACATCAGTACAGAGAAGCATTTGTAATGCTTCAGAAATCACAAATAAAAGTAGAAATGTAATAAAACACGTTACGTCAACGGAAATGAACAATGTGTATCAAATTCATTAGTGAATCCCAATAGATTTATTAGCTAAAAAACCACAGGGCTCAAATCTTTCACATGGAAACAATCAAAAACCCAGAGAAATTCATTTTACCCTAATTTAAAACCGGTTCCTTGATTTATTTTATCAAAAGTAAAGACACACAACGACTGTAGCCAAAGGAGGCACGATACATCCATTCTTTTGCTGGGAATTACGTCAATAAAGAAGTAGTGATCACGCTCAGAATTGAAGAAATAATTTGTAGATAAAATGCCCAATATTGTAAAGCACTTGTGCTTTGTTCATTTCTTATCTTCTAAAACGGAAAAATCATCTCCCGTTTCCTTTAAAATAACATAAGAGATCTAATGACATTTTTATAACAAAACATTTTCATATTTTCATTTCCTGTACATTTATAAAGTCATATTACGTTTTAAAGAATATACAAATACTGAATTATAACACACCTAAAATAATACCAAATTTCTTAACAAAATTTCCAAACAAACAAGATATTCCGTGTTTTAAAACATTGTAGAATTTTTTTACATCAATATGTATGCAGCTTCTTGATGCAAACATGCAAATATTATACGTTCCGCAAGTTACAACAATATTTCATCATAAAATCTAGGCATGAAATAGTGCAACTACAAATTAAACATTTGAGTCATTTGAATGCAGAAAAAATATACTTTTGTCATGAATAAATTTTTTGAAGTCGAAAATGTCAGCCACTCAGGAAACAAGTGATTTTGTAAAAAACAGTTTCATTTTACTTTGGGAAAGATCATACAAAGCAAAAAACAAGTAACTATTTATTAATAACAGAAGACAACGAAAATGATGCGAAAACTCTTGGCAAAAGACAAAAGTTCATATTGTTTTAGTAAGACAATTAAATTTCTGGAAATTACCTCCAAAAACGACCTTCCAACCCACATCTCACCACATTCATGATACCCGAAGCTTTGGTTACTGCCCCTCCTTCACCATGATTGCAACTTTGCAATCGTTTTGGAACAGACTTAAGAGATCATTCGATCATTTTAGTGAACCATTCGGACATTCAATTGAGTTTTGCATCCTCAGTTTTTATTGGCTATCAGTGAGAATCCCATATGAAGAAAGTAATTGACAGCCTTACTTGTGTAAGCGGTTATTAAAGCCCATTTCATAACAGTTTAACAATATAATTAATAATACAATATAATAGTTTAAGCTTTATTTCATTCTGAAATTCAATAAAAATTTTGTTTGATGAAGATAATGATATAAAAATGTCTTTCCAGAAAGACAGCTGAATTCTGTTGCTATTGTTTGGTCTATTTTGTAAATCTATGTAAGTGTATTAATACTTTAACTGTATATAAGCTTATATGTAATTCAGCGGCATACATTTTTAACGTGCAACAAAAAAATTTTATTTCATGGTCCTTCAAAATCCGAAAAATATCCCGATATCCATTCCTTCGGTAGACTCTACGAGAAAAAACCTTCTCTGTAAATTAATTCGCATCAAGCTAGGGGCTCTACTTCTATCCAACAAGTGAAAGCAGCTCATCTTAAGTACAATTCTACGACAACTCCGAATAAATGAAACAGAAAAGTTCATAAATGGTTAGATCTAGTGATAATATTGAAATCAGGGACCAAAAAACTTGTAAAAATATTCGTTTGAATCCTAAGCGTGTATTTACAGAAAACTTTCAACGAGTACACTGTATAGGTAAAATGAGCAGTGAATTGTGAGCCCTTGAAGGATTTCTAAAATCGCCTTAGTTAGCATGATTAAAATTTAGTCCTTTAAAAATGGTTAGAACGTTGTGTAATTATCTAAACGATGATGTTATGCTTGTTTTACTTCGAAATGTTTAAAAAGAAGTGGCAAAAGGGTATATATGCTAATCAAGTCCAAATCAGCAGAATTGCTGGTGTAAGCGTTTATATAACTCAAAGTTATAAAAAAACAAAAAAATCATTTCATTATGGGTGGAAACTTTAATATAGTTCTGCTGAATTCAACGATATTATGTCACGATGTCTCACCAGAGAGAAAGGGACTACTTTCCAGAAAAATTTAATTTATTTTATTGCAATTCTACTAATTGTTTGATTGTAACACGTCACAATTTTGAAATTTGGACAACTATTTACAAAAACACAATGGATAAAACCATGCCACTAGCAAGCTAATGGTCTAAAGCCATTTAAGTTTAGAAAATAAAGTTAAAGACGCGCAAACTTCTACTGATACGAAGAGACATTGATAGACGTTTGCAAATATGATTCAAATAATGAAGCAAATAATATTGTAGAGGTTTCTGAAAATCAAATTTTAATTTGGTATTTGTGTACCTTTTAAATTCCTTTGGGCTAGGTACTGATTCATAACAAAGCAGAAATAATGTCTCCTGCTGTAAAAAGTCCAGCAGCATAAACACTCTAGAAAGGCTACTGCCCAGAGGAGTAAGTCCAGCACAAAGTCAATAAATGTTATTCTACTTTTGCCAGAGTGGTGAACTAATAAGTTCTGTATATCAAATCGTATTTAAGCACAAAAGTAGAGCCCAATGCAGGACTTGAACCTGCACTTTGCTACGT
>JAQFXM010008462.1:0-10631 GCA_034693345.1 Entomobrya multifasciata | reverse complement strand
CCCAGCCGTTTTCGAGTTATCGGGGCGACGGACGTACGGACGTACGTACGGGATACAGACAAACAGAGCATCGGTATAAATTAGCCTTACGGCTACTTAATAAAGGAGTGGTACATGTGATGCATGAAGCGCAAACTCAAAACGGAGCAGAACTCAAATTCAGTATGAACTGGTTCTTAGTTGAGCATGTATGTATACATGTATTACTGTAGTTCTGCTTTGTGTAGATCAAACACAAAGAAACCAGATTTTTTGATATTGCATTAGGCTAAATCACGAACCATTTAGAGTAAGGATAATAATATATATTAAAAGTATATGTTTTAGGTTTTGGAGACGACAAATATAATATTTAAAAACAATTCAAATTTAACACGGACCCGATGCTGGTAAGGGTAACCATTTCCCATCCTACTAATTCTCAAATGTGTTTATATGTGATCTAGTATAACTACTGGTTTTACAAATAGTTTCCTTTGATCAATAGAACATAATTTGTTACATAAGCAACAAAGCTGTAAATACACTACCGTCCCACACACTAGTCTCTCTGTGTGCTGAGCTTAGTCGATTCTATTTGTTTTTCTTGATTGTACGACAATCTGCATTGGTGACAATCACCGCTAAAAGGCTTATCCCTTTTTAGAACAATAGACTTATAAATTTAGACCAAAAGATCTCAAGAAAAAGTGCAAATCTCCGCCAAAAATTAAAGTACCTTATCCTCCTCTTTGAGATTTGTTTTTTAACAACTGAAATCACAAATTGCTGAACTACCACCAGCACTTTCGTTTATACGAGCCTATACTAAGTTAACTCAACTAAACCCAACACTTCCATCGCAGTATAAACCTAACTAAGCCTAACCTTATTCAACACAACACTTCCATCGAAGTATAAACCTAACCAAACCTAACCTTATTCAACCCAACCTTTCCATCGAATTAGGAACCTAACCTAGCCTTATTCAAATCAACAATTTCATCGAAATACGAACTTACCCAAACCTATTCTTAATCAACCCAATATTTCCATCGAAATTTCAACCAAACCTAACCATATTCAACCCAACAATTCCATCGATATAAAAACCTAACCAAACCTAGCCTTACTCAACCCAACACTTCCATTGATATATAAACCAAATCAAGCCTTATCCAACTGCACATTACCCAACACTTCCATCGTACGCTCACAGAGTTAAAAAATGTAAACACAAAGGTTTCTTATGAACAACATATTTCTTCAAAACATATTTATGAACCTTTTTTACCAAGTCCCTTGAGCGGAGATTTGCACCTTTTTCTCATAAAAATTTATTATCTCTTTGTTCTTAGGGATAAGCTTCTCAGCCGAGGTTTGCACAAGCGGAGTTTTTCACTACACCGTTTTTCTTAATTAAACAAAACCCTGATGACCAAAAATGTAAACAATACATTCTCTTTTACCCTGAATAAATAGCTGTTATATTGTTTGAGGAACGTGTTCTAATTTTTATCATATTTTACCACACTTGTATAAGTCAGAACTAAATATTTGAGTTTCTTTGTGATGAAAAATGGAATATCTATCCGACTAAAATCTCCGTGTATTGTATTGCTTGTCGTACACTTATCAAGAGTGTATTTCGTCGAGGAAACATTATATTCACAAAAATAGAATTTAAATTTATTTTGTGCTAATATTTGCTTGACTTTTAAAATACTTCGGACACAATTCTAAATGCAATAAAGCCAAATCAAAGATTTTGAGTTGATTGAGCAACGACAATCAAGTGAAGTAGTAGTTTAATCATTAAAACAACAATTGGGAACTACAGATGCTAGCTTGAATAGCCCAATGGTAAGACCTGATATTCTTATTTGATGTTTCCTTACGAAAAGCCATTTAAAATTGAAATATTTTATTTACAAATTAATTTTTATTGTCATTGGGCAAATATGTAGAGTATTCTATAGGAATCTGTATTTGTAAAATTAAATGCGAACAAAACGGACTAACTCTTATTTCAATAAGACATTTTAACAAAAATTTTCCTCAGTGTACACAAAAATATCTGGTAATTATGTTAATCGAAGCGATTTGACTGCCGGCATGTCGAAATTATAATAAACGGAGTAATTCACCGCTACAAATAAAAAAAATCGACCAGTTTGCTTCAGTTTTCAACAAGACAGCACACTCATCCAATAACTTCCTTCGACTGTACGTAGTAATAGAGGATTTCTACCTGATATGAGAAAATAGTGAAATTTTCTTGGACTTTATGGAGCAATGTTGCCACTTTATTTTATCATTATCCGTAAAAATGGAAGGTGATGGTGGTGACATGATTCATCATAACCCGTTGAATCCATTTACGTATGAAAGTTACAACGTTTTACTTTACAACAACGAATGGTAAACAAACTGGTTTATACCCAAGTTTGGTTAGTTTACCAGGAACTTTAAAGTACTTGATATTGAACAGCACCAACACTGAAAACAAATAATATTATGAGATACGATGTGTTCTACTTAAAATACTTGAAATTAAGTGAGGACTAACAACACGAAGTAAGGTTTATGCTCAATCTTTCACAGTATATCTGGCAAGTTTTCTTTCATGGAAAAGTTAAAACTGCTAACTACATCATCTTATAATAAGGAAAACAATTAAAATTCTTAGATAAACTACCGAAAGCAGAAAGTCATTAGGTAAGGGTGAACGTATATGTACAATCATGTATGTATTTTTACATTTGTGGACTGATTTTTCTTGTAATATATATACGATAATGTTATCTAAATCCATGCGACCTTGCAAACCCCATATCTCGGGTCAAGGGAGGTTGTGGGGTATGAAATTCATTACAATATGATCAGTTTTTGATTTCATGTTAAAATTGGCAACAAAAAATAAATTCCAAATGAATGTCATCTTGTCACCTCCATGATCCAACTAATCCCAGGTAAGGTTTAGGGTGTGTTTCTACCATGTTTGGTGTAAATTGGCCAAGTAGTTTTTTGTAAAATGAAAATACGCCATTTGTCAATGATAAAATACATCATTACAATTTTTATGTTGTAGAAATAGCACATTTTATTATGTACAACAATTTGGTTTTCTAAATTGAAAAAGGAATTATCCTTCATTTTGCATTCACTTTTAGAACAAAGTCGAAAACGAACTAACTGTTAATGCATACTTTCATTGAAACTTATACTTAAAAAGAACGCATAGTCTCACAATGAAAGCATGGCATACAAAAAATCGGTCTGCTCACACAAGCACGGGTTTCAGTTTAGATTTCAACAACAAAGAAGAGTAAAACGTTCTTATAATAGAGTGTATTCTGTGATTGGGACAATGGGGGCAACTGACTTCTTTTGTTTTGATTATTATTTAGTACACAAACCATCTGATCATCTTGAAGCTCAGCAACATACGGTTTTAGTTCATAATGAAAAGTTGTGTGCTTATCGTTTAGTAATATAATTTGAAACAATAGAGATGCTTAATTGTTGGAATTGAACTGGCATTGGAATATTGGAATTCATACTAGGTAATTTTTTCGCATAAATATACCAATTTATTAAATATTATATCAATGTTGTGATGAACACCGAATTATTACTCAATCTCTTCTTTCGCTAATTTAAACCAATCGAAATATATTATTATTACCTTTCTTTCTACTCCAAAAAATCCTGATCCTTTTTAAAATAGTGAATAATATTCGGATACTATCCCAGACAAAATTATGTTTATGTTTTCTTTTAATAGAGTAGCATGTTCCTTCATACCAATTACTACTCAATTTTATTTAATACCAATAATTTATTGTTTAACAGTACATCTTACACAAGCTCAAATTTTTCACCACGAAACGGAAAAAAGTCAACGACGACGAATTAGTCAAAGCACAAGTCAAAGAATTAAGTCATCAATGCTTACAAGAGAATCAAAATAAGAAGACAAAATGCAGAGTGTGAACGCAGTCTTTAATAATCCATTGGTGAGATCCTATACTAAAATTCTGTTTTGTTTAATTTTTACAAATTGTAATGAGGGTTGACCGGTTAATTATTTTTATTTCATAGTTAATGGATCAAATAATCAAATTCTCGATTTATGAACCCAATGGTAAAATAATCAGCATAGCAAATGTTGTTGCTATACGACTTGTCAATAAAATATTTCTCCGGTCTACGTCCCGTGCATTGAAGAAATCTGGTGATTGGATAATCAGACTTAAAATTGGATCGGTCTACTCTATTAAAAAATCTCAACAAACAGGAAAGACAAAATATATAGAAACCCAAGAAGACGTCTTAAAAAAGTTTATTTCAGTTTTTTCAATATCGACACGATCCACGGATTCAGTCCTTCCAATGTATTTATGGATAGACCAGGTCTACCTAACTCGAGAAAATAGTAAATGCTTACTTAACTTATTGGAAGAATTTAGTGACATTACTTGTGCATTACAAATTACGTACCCTATTGATGGAGGATCGCTAAACTTGACATGCAATAATTTGAATTTTCCTATTCTTCAAACTTTGGAATTTAAATTTGAAGAGTGGATGAATCCTGGCACATATGAATCAAAATATGTTCCTCCCGGAGATAATGCTAATGGATTGAATTTTCTTCAACACATTCTAAAAAATTCCAACAACTTAAACCGTTTGCAATTGATGATTGAGGACTTTCAAGTTGTAAACTTTGGATCAATTAGTTTACCCGAAAGTATAAAATACTTGTACTTGAATCATGCCTTAACTGATAATAATTTGGACCTAATAATCAAAAACCATCTTTCAAACTTAACCCATCTAGTGTTTCGTATTACTAAACAAAGGGAGGTGTCACTTATGTACAAAATTTTGCAAACTTTCAAAAAACAGATTACAAGATTGTGTGTAAAAGTTACTTGCCCTTCCAGAGTTGAAGAAGTGCCAATTTGTATTGAACTGCCCGTAATGGAAAAGTTAAAACGTTTTAAACTATTTGGAGGACAAAATGATTTGGTGCCAGAAATTAAGCATGTTTCTCCAACATTATTACCAAATATAACTCAACTAACCTTGGAAAACTCAGGAGAACGCGAAATTGTAGACTGGGGTAAGGTTTCGCGTTTCGATAATGTCAAAATATTTAAAGTGTCTCTTCATTGTAGCAGCTCATACTTAACAGTTTCTCCGAACGAACAAATTCTAAAGGGAATAATCACTTCATTTCCAAATATTGAGTATGTGCGCTTAAAAATCTCGTCAAATGACACAAGTGGTTTGAAGTTTCTCTTTCGACATTTCACTTGTCTTAAAAAACTTCGTTTGGACTTTGACATTTGTGATCGGTATGAGAACGAAGCCCATAAATTGGTTGCCGTTTTGCTTGGAATTTCTTTGGAACAGGCTACTGCAATGGTTAATAAAACAACCGAAAATGTAACAGTTCAGGTTGACAACCCGGATTCCATCATGAATTTGACAGGTGAACACAAAATTGTAGAGTATAATCATAAAAAACAAATAACGACAGCAATATCATTGTTGTTATTATTAAGTAAGTACAAAAGTTTCGTAATGAATTTGTATTAATTAGTAACTTTTATGAATTTAATTACAGAGCTCAAATTCCTTACTTTGGGGGCACAGGATGTTTATAATTTTGAAAGAAACGAAGAAGATGCGCTTTGCTTGAACATTTTGACAAAATATGGATTCAGCAAAATGCCACAATTAGTTAAGACAAAGTTCTTGGGTGGATTTATGGTATGAATACTAAAAAAATTATCAATTGTTTTTAAAGTACTACGTAAATTTTATTTAATTCGTGATTCATTTTACATTTTTTAGCCCAGCAAACTTGGTGCCTTACATTCTTGGTGGTGGTAGTACAAGTTTCAAAAGAAGTCTTTATTTAAATGTGTTATTGGATTTTATAATATAATCCGAAAACATGTAACTGGTACTTTCATGTATGGTAAATAAATAAAAGATTAGATACGCTCAATTTTATGTGGATGTTTGTTGCTGATTGTATTTTTAATTTAGTGAAAAACAAAATTGTTGTTATGTAAAAGTTTATACGGGATTCACAAACGTTTTATAAATTAGTAGATCATGTTGTTAATGTTATGTACTTAATTTAAAATGTTATTAATCACTTTGTGATGATAATTGCTATTATACAAGGTTATCAACATTTGGATTTTTAAATGTTCATTGGTGTCAATTTGGATTTATTTCTTCAACTTCATGATTTTTGGTTTGAAATTACCAATTTTTCATTTGTCATTTAAACAGGGGTTTTTAAATTTTATTTCCATGGTTTAATCTTAAGGTTTATACGTAAATTATTTTTTAGCATTGCATTTAAAAAAAATACGATTTAAATTTTGACAGTCTGAATCCACTAAATTCTTGGTTTTCGTTAAAAGTTTTCAATGTAATCCGTTTAACGCCACAGCTAAATGTAAATACATACAAAAATTATTTACATTAGGTTGAAATTTATTTACGCTTTGTGCTTGATTTGAAGAAGTTGATTAAATACATTTTATAATGAATACAAAAATGGATCTGTTTTGCTTGTATTTACATTATATAAGAAATTCTGGATTTCATTTAATCAGCATGATTGATATTGTCAGAAAATCATGTGGACTTTTTACTAGATCTGCGTGCTAATAATACAAAACATTAAATACTCTGTTATATTAATTTTGCTAAACCATACATGTCATTCCGACATATTTTTTTGTCCATTTTTAATTAATTTGACGAATGATATTTTTAGATTCTATAAGAAAAACTAGATTTTGTTATAATTTGACCAGGCATTTATAACATTAGGTGTACCTTCCTAATTATACTTAATCACAATATATAAGTTCAAACTGAAAATATTGTTGAACAATATGCTTTAGTTCATGGGGGATTTTTCTGTTGACCTAATTTTCAGGATTCTCATGAACATGTCTCTTTTTTGTGTGGTTTATTTTCATTTTTAATACTTAAATTTTGGTTGAATAAAATAACACTAAATCTAGAAGTAGCTTTTATGTTATATGCAAAACTCGTACAGAACAAGACCAATTTATGTAGATATTGTACTGATTTTGTAAATTAGAGTGTTTTGATCAAAAAAACTAATCAGATTATAAATTGAACGCATTCAAACATAACCTCGGGGTTTTCATTTACATACTAAATTCTGATTTAGAGTTTCAGCTGAAATATGCAAGATTTGACTTTACCCTGAGTGAAATTAAGTTAACTAATATAGCGAGAGCTGATAAAGAATATCTTACCAAAAACGTTGATAGTTCTTACTTTTTAGCAATATGTTTTCTAAAAATGAACATTTTTCATTTGCTTTGGTAATAAGACTTCTTAATTAAGATGTAAAGAAGTGTACAACTTATCTTGTTTAAATTTCTTTTAGAGTAAAGTGATTTCGGACTAAAATGGTAACGTGACAACTTAACTGTACGAGAAATTTCTTTTCGACAAACTACAAGTAAAACTGTCCATAAAGTTAATCTTACATTATACTGCTGTGTGAGCTAAGTAAGTTAAAAATAAGAGGAATTATAAACTTGATTTAATTTGCAATTTAAATGCCAACGATGTGACTCTTGTAGACTTTTTATTTAGGTGGAATACTGGGCTGGAATACATGCCTAATGAAATATGTTATCGCATTTAAGAATGTGGTATTATAATCATCACTGCTCTAACATGAATATTTTTTATTGCTCTTTTCTGTAAAAATTTTGACTTGAAAAAGCAGTTGGGAACTTCGACTTATTATCATGGCAGTAATTTATACACTGAATTTGTGTAATGGTTATGTGACCCGCTTCATCACAAGAATCCAGTAATAGTCAGTATTAAATTTACAAGCTCCGAATTGGCTTGGGAAGGGATCGGTACCAGCACCTACAAACGAACACGCTACATTTTATCGAATAATTCATTTGTTAGATTCGTTCATCGTAGGCATTCCCCATTTTCATTTGACTTAAATCCATAAGCTACATGTGTAAGTCCTACACAAATAAAAATAATCTGAACTTTGTATTACCAGAACCTAAGCATTATAGAAGCGTGTCTACTGGGGATTCATAATTAAGTTTTTTTGGAAACCGGAGCTTATATAGACATTAATATTCTCCACTATAAAGTAAATCGGAGTTGGCAGCCCTAATTTGAAGGCGCTGGTGAAATATAAAGAAATTAAATGTTAAATTATTTTAGGCACTTTAAATATATAAGCTTTTGTATTACCAAAGCCCTGGTTTGTAGAGCAGACATAGGTAAAAGTAGTAAATAATGCATAGTCCGCGTGACGAATACGTAAAGAAAAGCATAGTTTTAAAAATCCAACTTTGTAGTTAGAAAGAATCAATATACTTGCAAAGTGACTTTATTTTCTTGAGGTTAGTCTGAGCTTGATCTTTTAGCTCTTCAGACTACCATTTTACATTCGTTACCATTATGAACTTACTTGATAAAAAAGACCTTTTTGGGCTTCTTTCGTTTTTTCCAACAAAATTTGGAGTTATTCCATTAGATTGGGATCGTAAATCATTGGAATACATACACCGAAGAAAACCCAACGCAACACAAATATCGAAACGTATACTCTATCTGCAAACCTTAATTTGCATAGTAAACTCACTTCAAGGCTTTGAGTGTTTTTGGTGGCATCCTTCCAATTATAATTTTAAATTCACGGACCGAATTTCGTACACATTCGCACATTTATGTATACTTGCTGGAACCTTTTTACAAGAAAGTTGTGTGCGAAAAGCTTCATCTCAAGCTCTTTACATCAATGGGATTTTTCAACTAGCAAAGGAAGCAAAAAAGACATTTGGTGAAAAGTCACAAACGAAAGTATCGCTTATAAAGAAGATGGATTCCGCGTTTTCTAACTATATGGCGCCAATGTATATCATGATGCCAATTTTTGGTGCTTTTGGACTTCATTGGGGTACACCTTGTAAGCCATCAATGACTTTGTTCTTTTTGATACCGGAATGCTTAGATAATAGACGAGATGGGAAAACTTGGTGGAATTTGGTTGTAAAATGCGCAGTTTACTTGTTCAACTATTGGTCATGGATAGCAGCCATGTGCGCCTCACTCTACAGCATGTCAGTCTACATTGCTCTATGCATCCTAAGTTTTGGGGATTTACTAGAATATTTCAAAGAAAATTCGAAATCAAAACTAGAACGAGACTTATACAGAAACGGTGAATACTACAGAAAACTTCAAGTTTTAGGTTGTCTTTGTAACGAGGTTCAGAAATCTGATATTATGGGCATTATGACTTTTGGATCTATATTAACGTTGATATTTGCATTAAATTCGGTTTTGACAATTCTATGGACAAGACAAAATGTACACGTGCTTTCGTTCTTTGTAATGGTGTCATTCAATGCTACAGCAAATTTTTTAGTTTGTTTTGGTGCAATGGCGGAAATACATGATGAGTTTGTGGGAGCTCTTGATGATATGAAAGGAAGAGGAGTAGTGCTTGTAAGAGGATTTGTAGCTAAGGAACTGAAGTGGAAAAATCGTTTCTATATTTCGTGTACACCTGTGCAATTTAAGTTTTCAGGGCACAGTTATGTTGATCGGTTAACACCTCTTAATTTCATTGCTTTTTCGATTGATCAAACTGTAAGTCTTTTGCTGATTTAAGTGTAAGGTCAAATAAAGAATCGTCTTCATAAAAGTTTTACTTGTATGCTTTAGAAATCTTCCGTTTATTTCTTTCAATTTACGTAGTTTTATTCAAATTAATTTTTCAGTAATATCTATAGTATATAACGATATTCTAAAAGCTCATTTGAACAGGTAATAACTAAATTTTTAAGTTATAAACTATTCGACGGATTGGCAGACAGTAAAAATATTTATAACTTTTTTTTATGTTAATTTATGACTATCAACGTTAGTCGTATGTCATTTAAACAGAACAGGTACGCAATGTCTGTGATTTCGAACTTGCGTTGCAAAAAGGCGACTTATTTCCTTACATTATATTGTAGCTAGTAATTTAACTTCTAAATCTACACTTGGCTCATGCAATCAGTAACGGGTACCGTTTTCTCAAATTAATAATTTGCATATATTTTGTCCAACTGGCAAAAATAACTCGAATTCAAAACTATCCTTCTTTGCTACTACACAAAAATGTCTTTTTGACTTGGGATACATCTATTATTATAAATTCAACAGCAACACAGATCATTGAAGTTGAAGCCAGTTATATGTCTGCTTTGATACCAAAATACAATTTTTGACTAGTCCATTTCAACATTTGGCAAATATTTGTAATTACAAATTCAACGGGAATGCAGTCAGATCATTAGAATTGAAGCGAGTTGTATCTTAGCTTTGATACTAAAATGCAATTTTTGACTAGTCCATTTCAACATTAAGATATATTTGTAATTACAAATTCAACAGTAATGCAGTCAGATCATTAGAATTGAAGCGAGTTGTATCTTGGCTTTGATACTAAAATGCAATTTTTGACTGGTACATTTCAACATTTGGCAAATATTTGTAATTACAAATTCAACGGGAATGCAGTCAGATCATTAGAATTGAAGCGAGTT
>JAQFXM010008461.1:0-10632 GCA_034693345.1 Entomobrya multifasciata | reverse complement strand
TTACATTTCATGCAAAGCAGTCCATTTTCCTCAGCTTCTGTTTCAGACTGGCATACAATTTTAATTGGAATGTCCTTTAAAGTAATTAATTGGGTTTCCAGATTGTAAGATAAGTGAATCATGTGACGTTTAAATACGTTCATTTTTTCTAGTCCTTTTTTCTTTTGGATGTACTGATGAAGATGTTGACGTTTGATGATGCTCTCAACAAGGTTGCGTTTGAATGGCGACATTTGAGCAAGATGTGGTTCATTTTCTCGTAACCAGCTAAGAGATAATCAATCATTAAAGTTAATTTCTAATTTACCAATTACTAGGTTCACAAATTTTATTAAACTCTCCGATATATGTAACTTACTTAAGTGTTTTCGCATTGTTGTACTGGAGACTCTTATTATTTATTGACTTTGGATTGTATTCCTGATCGTTATCCTCGCTGGAATTCCGTTCTTCGTCTTCCTCGTCCTCTGAATCCGATAACTTCAGCTTATCTTTCTTCTTACTCATCTTTCGACGACGCAGACGCCTTGGCTTATCAGCCGGCTTCGTTATAGCTTGCTTGTTGGATTTCATTGATCGCGGAATATATTCGTCATCATCATCATTCCCGGAGTCATGTAGATCGTCTGCATCTTCTTTTTCAGAATCCTTAATTTTCTGCTTATCTTCCTTCTCTTTGCGACGACGTAATAATGGTAGCTTATCAACTGGCTTTGTTTCCACTTTATCATTATCATCCAAGTTATCAAGGTTCATTGGGTCATCCTCCCAATCCCAATCGCTATCATCTTCGTCGTCGTCATGATGACCAGTTTCTTTTACAGTGGACGATGGTAATGGTGATGATAAGTGTTTTCCAACATGGTTATCAGGTAGCTTATCAGGAGGCCTTCTCCTATGCTTAGATTTTTGTTTATTTTCGACTTCACCTGGGGCATCAACCAATTTCTTTGAAGAAATCGCTGTCGTGGCCTTTCTCTTCCGAAGTCTGATTGGTTTGGTCGGATGAATGATGGTAGGATTACAGCCAATCTTGTCAACTAATTTCGAATGAAATAGATGAAAGTCTCGAAAAACTTTATAAACAAACATGCCCAAAATTAGAGATACGTTTTAAAATTCATTATTTCTAGTCTTAAATTTTACTTGTTAGTTAGTTAAAATATTTACCTTTGGAAATTTTAACTCTAAAGCCAACAATCTCTTTTGACCTTTCCAAATGCTGTTGACATATTCCCCCGTCACCTTCTTTCCTTTCAGAGTAACTTTCATTCAAACTATTTCCCATAAATTTTAAATCCCCGTTAACTAAAGTCTCCTCCATTTTCTCAAACTTTCTCCTAAACAAATCCAGTCGTCCTTGCAGTCTCCTCAGTTCCCTTAAAAGTAGCATTTGCAGTTTTTCCACACTTTCCTCCACACACTTCGCTGATAACCTCGCCTCTGTCAAAACTTTAATCAAATCCAAACAATTCCCACAAATTGACAGAATATCAACCGGGTTATTCAAGAATTTGGATAAATTGTCATTCAGCCGATCAACATGTTCCTCCTTCACAATCAAATCTTCCTCAAAATCAATCTGTTGACTTTCTTTTGAACTCCCAGCAGCCCCAACTTCTTTTCCATTAAATCTTTTATAGTTGCCATGAAAACATTTTAAACCCTGTTTCCCCTTCAACCCATTTCTATCCACCTCCAAAATCACATCACAAAACTGTTTTAAACTTTCCACATTCTCATTTTTGCTTCCCAAATCCTCTCCACAATCAATTTTAAACCCTTTACAGCAAACCAAACAAACTAAATATTTCCTATCCATAATTAAAACTTAATTTTAACTAACTAGTTGGACTAGGCGGTTGGAGCTTTCCAACGAGGTATCACTTCAGTTGTATCAATCTCAATTACCGACACAGCACACCGCCATGCAAATTGGTACCCGATTTCCGAAAAGTGTATGTTGACTCCGTTTCCTACGACAGCGTCAGCACCTCCCTGAGGTGATCAAGTGGTAAACCTCCTACAAAAGCCCCAATGTGGCTTTACAACAAAGGAAGAACCAGGTCTCAATTAAGACCAAAGTTCAGGACTATAGCTCCTGACAAATAATGAAAATAAAGACTGAACAAAATGCAACTAACTCCAGTGCAAACAACAAGACTTTATTCTCACTTCTTGGTTCCAGTTAAGCGAACAACTGGCCAAGGACTAATGCCAATTACAAATTTTACTCTCGTATTTATACAACTTTCAGACAAAGAAAAATATTGAACTGTCAGGGACAAAGGAAAAGCTGAATTACAATAGGGGTCAAATGTGCACCGGAAGTGCGCACCAAAAAGAACTAAAGAAAACATTAAGTATTTGTTCATGAAGCAAAAGTGAGTTTCATGAACATTCTCATCAAAAATAAACAAATATCATATCATTAAAATAATATGAATTCTCCAAATAAACAAAAAGAAAGTCTAAAGGTCGTTTTCGCCACAATACTGTGGAAAAAACGAAGGTACATAGAAATAGGTTTTTATTCATGCACCCATCGTTCACAAACAACTACAGTTTATGGGAAAGTTGAGTTCCACTGAACTGCAACAGTTTTAGTTTTACTGACTTTTGAGTGGGCAGCAATGCATGCACTGAACCAAACCGTGAAAAAGTATATTCCAATCTTTGTGTAAAACATTATGACCACCATGATCAGTGTTCTGTCTTGATTCTTCCATTTCAGGTCTCTAAGAGTTTGGATAATGTTGCCTGTCTTTAGTACCACAGAAATTGATAAGCTTAATAAACTATACGTAATGGTACTTGGATTTTTTATTCTTACAATAATGTTTTTATTTTTATAAAATGATCGAAGCGGGAAAGGGCATGCCATTTGGGATTTTGGATAAACCAAGCATTGTATGCATATAAACTCAACAAATGTATATACATATATTTGTTTTCGTTTTCTTGATTCTGCAATTATAACGAAACGTAAATAAATGGGAACTTGCATATATGAAAGAAAAACCTATGCGGTATTAAAGTACCGAAATATTACATTACTGAATCAGAAAAACAAGTTAGCATATAAAGGACGAAATTGGAACACACTTAAGTTTTTATGAAATTCCAAAATATTTTCACTGTAAATTAGACGGAACCAAGTACAAAATTGTTAATGTTTGTGTTTCAAACCATAGAAATATTTGCTGTGTTCATGTTAATACATTGTTTTTGTCCAAATACAGATAACGACTTATATATGAAAAGATATTTTACTTTTCTTCCTAACAAGAACAAAGCCAAAAATAGAACTGAAACAGATGGTTAGGAATACCCGGATTAAAAAACAAGACGTAATAGTAATTTTGGCTGCATAGGATCTCATGTTTACTATTGACGAAACCGCAACCGAAACAAGGGTACGCAAAACATGTCGTAAGAGTCAAAAGTTAAAATATGGTTAGTTTCGTATTTTACATGGTTAACATGTAATTTAATTTAATTTTCTAAAAAGCAGCACAAGGTCAATATATATAATATGATCATTTGCTAAAAACAATACCTTGAATAGTATACACAATGGGTTTGAATAAGACTACAAAGTATATTAATCACCCACTCACGAGGGAAGTACTTCAAGATGTTTTGACAAATATGCTTGATACTCTGGTAATAGTAAGCTACTATTATAAGATAAATAACTGCCAAACCGTTTGTCTCCATGAGGACTCGTTGCCGAGTTATGCAATTTGTTGTCTTTAGCATAGCCATGTAGTAGCCATGCCACTCGCACTCATTCCTTGAAACTATTTATAGTGTCATCTGCGTTTAAAATTGAGATTCGAATTATTGGTTAACATTGTAGTGTATTTTACTTGCATTTTGTTACATTAGTGGATACGAAAAGTTCATACGGATATTTGAAGTTGTGCGCAAGATTTCATGCATAACATAACAACCCCACTTTTATGAATAAATCGACCTTTTTTTTAAATGATAAATAATATTTTGTTTCGGACTGGTTAATGGATCTAAAATATTCATCTGAAATCTTAAAATGGGAATATTCACTCGAGAGTAATTGAAATATGAACTTCATAATTGTCAACTTCATAATCCCCATTAAGTGACCATCATACTTGTTGAAAAATGTGCAAAACTTCGACTATTGTTACTAACGTGACCAAAAGCAAGTAAAATACAAAAAATTGTTAACAAATAATTCGAATCTTAATTTTAAACGCATATAACCTTATAAATAGTTTCAACGAATGAGTACGAGTGGCATGGCTACTACATGGCAATGCTAAAGGCAACAAATTCAAAGTTGCATAACTCGGCAACGAGTCCTCATGGAGACAAACGGTTTGGAAGTTATTTATCTTATAATAGTAGCTTACTATTACCAGAGTATCAAGCAGATTTGTCAAAACATCTTGAAGTACATCCCTCGTCAGATGTAATTGAATAAGGGTATGACTTTTTCATGATGGTTTCATACATAATGAATAGAGAATAATGAATAATGACTAACTTAGTTCTTTTACCGATGTAAGCAAATTAGTAGATTACTAGTATTACTACTATTTCTGCTGTGGTGTATTTGCCCAATATTTATGCTTGGTGAAATACTGAAATGAGGTGATATAACACGTAGGTTGTTTGCCTTTAGTTTTACTACAATCGGTATATTTATTTAAATATAATAGTGCATTAAAGTGAACAATTAATAATTATAGTTTAGCTATATAAAAGTAGACGTGCTACTAGTATGGATAGTGGATTAGGTCTGCTGCTGGATCTCTGGGTATCCAGCCTCCACGAGGTTGCTGCTGTGGTGGTCAAGCATGACTTTGGTTACTGCTGCCACCACCGATGTCGTGTGTGAGATGATCTTCATCTCTTGACCTTACTGGGGTATCTCGAGATACCACATCTGCCTTTTGTTTTCAATTTCACTTTGTCATCAAAACAAAGCAATTGGAACGGGAGCGGGACGGAAAAGTTTACAAAGACCTAATACTGTTAATAAAACTCTTCGTTAATAAAATAAATGGCTGCGCACTCTACTAGAAAAATGTACAAATTGCTGTTGAACACTTCATAGTATTTATGAATAAATACGTGTTCTATCTATCATTTACAAGTTTCTAGAACTTATAGCAGAGCCACAATACCCATTAATAGCGCCCATTTTATCAAATTCAGAATATAATTTTTCCTGATGCTTAGCATAAACAGCAAGTTCGAAAATCAATGCCACGCATTAAGAGCTCTAAAAGCTTTGCTCATATTTGCCTCACAAACGAAAAGCACATAGCGTTACGATTCGTTCGAATAATTAATTTACACTATTCGAGTTTCTTGTTAAAGATAGCTTGCATATGATTGTGAGCTACTTGCATTATTGGGAAAACAACTAGTGCTTTCTAAAAGCAGTAAATTAAGTAAATGATTGTTGTAAATTTCTTATTTCACTGTTTGCAACGTCATCACAAGTCCCAACTCTTTAAGGCATTGTCTCAAGTTTCCCCAGCTTTTGAAAGCATTATTTCGAATTGCACAAGCTTTTTCTGTTTCGTTTAACCCTTGCCCTTGAATTTTCATTAGTTTCTATTTATGCCAGTGGTAGCACCGAAGTTATATTAGAACTATTTGCGAAACGAAAGCTTAAACGGGAAGATTCTAGAGGAATCGATGTTTCATCGTTTAGCAAGGTTAATATGATGCTCACGTAAGGACCTACTTTCACTGCACTATGCGGGATTAAAACGTTTATACATCCGTCCACCGTAATTTGAAAAATCTTGTCGTATCTTTATTGTCACGTCGGAAAATTCTCATCATTCTTATATTTTTTCTCTGAAATTTCATGACGACAGTTATAACTCTGATTAAATCTTCTGTTAGCGAATGAAAAAACTTTATACAGCTACAAACGTAACCATGTAAATGTTCTAGTTTATCCTTGGGAATAGTAATATGGCATACAAAAAGAGTAAAATACATTAATGCTGAGATTAAATGACAGGCATAGACTTGCATCAAACATTTTCCAAGTATTTAAAATTCGCTCATGTTAACTTTTTTCCAGCTATCATATTCCTTTGGATATATATGCATTTGTAAACAGTGCTCAAGTTGCTTCATTCTGTATCAACGAATAAGACTTTTAAAATAGCTTTACTCATGTGGTGGAATTTCAATAAACTATACTATATGCATATTTTTTGGTGCATTGAGGTTGGTCTAAACGAATTTAATAATGTGTCCTTTCAACTTTGAACTAAGCCAACCTGAAAGGGCAAACGATAAAATGAGTTGGAATTGGAAATTTATCAAAGAAGAAAATCAACTGAAGCGTTCATGCGAACAAACTGAACTATTTATTCATTTTGTTTATTGAAAACTATCAATTGAAATTTTCTAATGATACATTCATCTACCACAAATAATATGCTAAGTCATTCTGAGAAACTAAAAGTTGTTTTTTTCTTTCCTGGTAGCTTATTCAATTTTTAAAAATTGTTTGATAGATTACGAAATGTTACATTAATATAATATGTTATGAGACTATACAATGCCTGTGACTGTGTCATTCCTAAAATAGTAAAACTTCAAAAGCTGCTGATAGGAAATTTACGCAACCGATCCAAAACCTTCAAGGTCCTTACGCAACCAAGGTTTATTTCTGTGTAAAGGCTTTTCATGTTTTAGTTTTTGATCTCATTAGACTTGCAATCAAGTGGGCATTTAAAATATTTTGTCTCAAATTTTGTTCCTAAGGATTTTATAAACATGGTTCCTTAGTTTCTTTAACTTGTGCACAAATACATTGCACAAGTTTACGAGTTTTGGAAGGCGTAAGTGAAAGGTTATCAGCGTAATGTAAGTTTGTAAATCAAAATCAAGCCAGAAACCATAGTGCAAATGGTAGACACAAGATGCTCAAAGTTTGTTATGTGAATTCTGATGTCGTAGCAAAATATCCTTAAACACGATATCATTTGTTTGCCATCTATATCCTGTCGATTCAATAAAACTAACTGGAGATGACAAAAAAGTGGATTATGATGAGTTTTTATTCCACTTATTTCGTCTACCTTCGTGAAACTCAAGCCAGCAGTTTCCACAAATTATTGATCTCCAATTCACCTACTGAAAGCTAGGAAACTTTAATGTTTAATGGTACAATTTAGATCAATTTTTGTAATTCAATTGTTCAGGTCTGTGATTCTGTCGGTGGTATTTAATGATGATATGATGACTTCAGCAGAAAAATATACCAAAAACTGGAGAGCTTAATACTACTCCATTTACAGGGATTGAAGATAATTATGATTGTAAGTTTCCATTTTTATAAACGTTGAGTCGACAAAACTGCGAAAAGTAAGTTGTAAAGGTATTGTCTTCATTTCATCGTTATTTCATCATATCATTATATTATATATGTAATAGTTACTCGTAGTTTTTTTAATTCGTACATTTAACCCCAACCGATGCGAGCGAAAAGGTTCTAGTTATGGAATTTGGGTGAAGCCTTTCCTTTTACTCATTAAATGACTTTATTTTCAGGACAACAAAATTGAACAATATTGTGGTGTTGATTTTAGTGGCATCCATCAATCAATTCCATTACAACACATTATCAGACCAGGACTTGTATGTAAGGAGAAGGATTTGATTCAGTAACAATTCTGAACTCGTAACCCATACCGCATACCACAACGGCGCCGTGGCATAAGTATTTTCCGGATGGAATTGAAAGGATTTGTGGTTTGGTGAAAGGAAGTAAATTGTAAGTACAAAAACTGTCTCAACGAAAGCAATAAAGGAGGATAAAACTTTCCACCGCTTTTACCAAAATAGAGTGTAGCAGTAATCTTCAGGTTACTGAACAAGAAATAAGTAAACATAATACACTTAAATGGCAACATGGACATTTTTTATGCAGCAAAATTCCGCACAGAATTCACTGGAAAGCTTACCAAACATTATCTCATATATTTGGGAGGACAAATGAATTGAGTATGGAATACTTGGTTTTATTCTGGAAATGTAGAGGCACTTGGGGCTTATAAAAGTAAACCCTGGTTGCTGATTCCAAGCGAATACTCACACACGAAGTTGTTTTTCATAGGAAACTACCAAATCTCAGAAGGAAAAACCACGGATCATTTAAATGGAGATGGGAGTTTTTAATCGTATATTTTACTGCTTATTTTCTTTTAGGTTTTATTTTATTTGTTTATTTCGGCTCAATATACAAAACCGTGCTAGTTTTTAACATTACAAATTTTTTAAACCCCAACTAAAAGTTTGGATGAATATGTATGTTTTAGTTCTTACGAAAACTTGAAGGATAAAGACATAATTTGGAATTCGTTGGTTTATTATCAAGGTTTACAATCTTTTTTGGTATTCATATCAACTTTGTAATTTTGTTGTATTGTAATTTATTAATTGGTTAATTTTAAAGGAAATGAGCGTATATAACTGAACTATTTATTTTACGAGTACTGTAAAACGTTTTTTAATCCTCATAAACTGTTTGGTATGCCTGCGTTTACGTGGTTTAAAAAATTGAAGCATGTTTTTGCGACTTTCCGGCTGAAAATATTATTTTAAAATCAGTAAATACGACTTATCTCTGTCGATTATTTTTTGAGAGTTTAAAAACTACATACGAATTCTAAAAGATTTCCGAATACAGCAAATCAACGAAGAACAACAGTAAAGTAAAGAAAAATGCCTAAAACGTGTCATTGAGTCATTACTGCTTTCCGCTGAGAAACTTACAATTACAAAACATTCTATCTAGTATACTTTATCTTCACTGAACCCGCTGTAATAGCGACCATAATGACGCCGCTGCTATGATAATATTGCGATAAATGACAGTGATGAACAATGATGTTGTCAATGAAAAATACTTTCGAACGATATGTCACATGGTACATATGTTTCGACATTGCAACCTTTGACCCCGATTTCTGACCCAACGAGGTCACATTGACCAATACTGACAAATTATTCTTGATCTGCTCGACGAGGGCTTTCGATTGAGCTATTAAATGTACAATATGTCTTAGTTGAAAATTTTCGACTTTGACCTTTGACCTTGGGGGCTGAAAATCGATAGGCTTCTTGCCCTTGACCATAGTGGCCCACATACCAAATTTGAGCGAAATCGGTCGACGCGTTCATGAGTTATCGTGTCTACAGACGGACGGACAGCCAGACAAACATGATAAAGTCAATACTTGCTGACGCTTCACTTTCAGCGGCGTAATAACTGTCACTCTAAAACGATGCTACCGCTGTACAGTCGCGAAATGTTGCTATCTTTTTTCTTTCTGTAAATGGCTTCTTTGCTCCCCACACAATCGCCCTGTAATTTCTCAACAAGATGAAATAAAAGCCGGAGGACAACGAATTAAATGAACTTTACTTTCTCCAGTGAAAGTGGGAAAAGGGCCTTTCGAAGATAAAAAGAAACACTTTGGGCGACGAGAGAGGAATACAAGACACGAAAATGGAAGCCTAGTAACAATGATAAGTGCCTCGTTATTGTTTGCCTCTTGGTGAAGCATGACGAGTGTACAGAAAAAAGCAATTTGCTTTGCCATAATGCAATGTTGCCTATCCGTTGTCTTGTCTTTCATTTCTCTGTCGTTACAAAGACAAATGCTTTGAGGACAAGGACAAAACGCTTTTTTGCCGCTCCTCTTTAAGATTTCGTGTTACTTTTCTTTGAAACTGAAGTGACTTGTTTTTTCAAAGTACGTTTCTACACTGCAGTTGTCGTAAGATGGGCAAAGAAGTGGAGGTTAGTTGTTATGTCGACTCTAAAGCGTTTTGATTTGTTTTTAATATAAAATAGATCTGGCATTTGTACTGTCAAAAAACGCTTCAAAATTGGAACACATTGAATTGATGGTGGCCCAGGGACTGCTTAACTTAGAAATTTATTTTTCTTGTAATTCATTTGATGAAACCACGATGACATGATATTCTATCAAAATAAATACATGACAAATTGTATACCGAGAAATTCTAGAAGATAATTGCATTTGGTGAACTAAAAACTATTTCGAAAATAGAAAAAAATGTTCGCAGGACACCTTCAAACGTCTTCAACTATTTTACTAATTCTCAGTAGCATGGTTGTAAAACACTTTTCAAAAAGTTTAAAAACGATTGCTTATTCCTATAATATAGTATACAGTTCAGCTTGGCATGTAACTATATATAATGGAGAACAAAGCTTTTTCATTTAATTTCCTATGAGAAAATTACATCAAAGTAGTTTGTGCATTGTATTTTTTGTACATTTAATATAAATTGTTTACGTGTACAGAGCAAAATTTTCCTTAAAAAATAATGGAAATATTTTTTGCCTATTTTTCAGAAAGAAGCAATTTATATTGCTGCGAAATCCAGGGATACAACAAAAACCGAAGCTCTTCTTTGTGTCCTCGTGGAATTTCCGGGGCAACTTCTTTGTCATAATCTCAGCAAAAAGCCTTTTTACAGGAATCGATTTCTTTTTCACCCTTATGCCCTCCTCTCAGGTCGCTATTTCGCACGAAAAAGACTCGAAATTCGAGCGGAGGGAAATAATTCGTTTTCTTG
>JAQFXM010008460.1:0-10633 GCA_034693345.1 Entomobrya multifasciata | reverse complement strand
AGGAAACAAAACGTTTAATTAACATAAATATTGACATTTTTCCACTTTCGAGATGAAGTAAAAATGAATCGAAATATTTGTACATTTAAATGACATGGCAAGGAAACAAAACGTTTAATTAACATAAATATTGACATTTTTCCACTTTCGAGATGAAGTAAAAATGAATCGAAATATTTGTACATTTAAATGACATGGCAAGGAAACAAAACGTTTAATTAACATAAATATTGACATTTTTCCACTTTCGAGATGAAGTAAAAATGAATCGAAATATAGTTTAATTTAATTGACAAGTTAAATTAAGACGTCTTAAGAAAACAAGATGTCTTCAAGATTACATAGCGAGCAAATGCCCTGCTTTCAAGTTGAAGTAAAATTGATTGTAAATAAACTTTTAACTTCATGGACAAGCCGAAGCCACAAAATGTTATAAAGTTTAAATCAACAGCAAATTTTTTGCTTTTGATAAAGTATATCATGTTATCGAAAAAATGTACATTTTATTGACAAATTGATGTAAATATTGTTGAAGAGTAGTCAAAATAAAAATTTTCCACTTTCGAAATTAACTGGTTATAACAGGTTCATTGAAAGCCATTTTACGACTTAAAACATATGCGTTGCAGGTGGGATTTAATGTTTGACGTGTATTTTTAGAGCCAACGTTTTATTTGTGCCGGAAAACTGCAGCCTGCTGCTAAAATTAAAGCCGAATTTTGGGTGTTATTCGTTTCATTATTTACCAAAATGCGTTTTGAAGAAATCAGTTTTTGAAAGGACTTGATTTCATATTTAACCGTTTCCTTCAAGAACCAATAAACCGACAATTATAAACGTTTCCCCACATCAGAGGATCATAATTCACCTCCACATGGTTAACTATTACTTTTAATTTTTATGTGTACACTTAAATGACATTTCAGGGTAACGAAAAGTTTAACGAACACCAAATTTTTAACCAAAGATTGAATCGAAATATATGTACATTTAATTGACAAGTTAATGTAAAAAGACATCTTAATAAACACTACTCATGACAATTTCCCACTTTCGAGATGAAGTAAAAATGAAGCGAAATTTTTCTACATTTAAATGACATGGCAACGTAACCAGAAGTTTTATGAAAATAAATGTTGACAATTTTCCGTTTTGGAGATGAAGTGAAAATGAATTGAAATATATGCAAATATATAGTGACAAGTTAAATTAAGCCGTCAAAAGGAAACAAGAAGTCTCAAAGATTACATAATCCCAAGTCCCAGACTTTCAAGTTGAAGTAAAATTGAATGTAAATAAACTTTTAACTTTCTGAACATGCCAATGTCAGAAGACGTTGTAAAGATTAAGTCGACAGCAAATTTTTCGCTTTTGATATATGGTAAGATTGAATCGAAACATATGTACATAAGATTGACAAGTCCATAGTTTTAATGACAACTATCCGCTTTCGAGATGAACAAAAGATGGTCATGATAAAAAGATTTAATTAGATGCATTTTTTGACTTAAAACAGTAGCGTTGTAGGCAGAATTTAATATTTGACATGCATTTTTAGAACCAATGTTTTAACTGTGCCGGAACTCTGCAGCTAGCTAAATTTAAAGCAGCTTTTTGTGCGTAATTAATTTCATTATTTGTGAAAATTATTTTTGAAGAAATCAAAGTTTTGAAAGGACTTGTTTCAAGGATTAACTGTTTCCTTCAAAAAGTAATAAACAGACAAATATTAACGTTTCCCTGCATCATAGTATCATAAATCACCTCGAGATGGTAAACTATTACTTTGCATTTTTAGGTAAAGAACAGGTTCACTTAGGTGCATTTTACGACTTAAAACAGTAGTGTTTGAGGTCGAATTTCATATTTGACGTGTATTTTTAGAACCAACGTTTTAACTATGCCGGAAAATTGCAGTCTGCCGCTAAATTTAAAGCAGAATTTTGTGTGTTATACGTTTTATTATTGGCTAAAATTAGTTATGAAGAAATCAGTGTTTTGAAAGGACTTGATTCCAGGCTTTCCTTCAAGAACCAATAAACCTATAATTATAAGCGTTTCCCTGCATCATAGGATCATAAATCACCTCCACATGGTTTACCATTACTTAGCATTTTTATGTGTGCATTTAAATTGTATTTCAAGAAAGCGAACATAACTATTGACAATTTAAACTTATCAGATCAAATAAAAATTAATCAAAATATTTAATTGGTAAGTTAAATTAAAAAGTTTGAAGATTACAATGCGTCTTAAAGACACATGCTTCTACTTGAAAAGTCACGACCGTGTTTGGGGTATCTGAGTTATGTTGCATCTGTGCGCTCGTTCCATTCAATGCCTAGCTCTGTACAAACTCGCTTAAATTTAGCTACTATGATTTTTTACGTTTTCAAGTTGAACTGTCAGGACTAAATTTAACTGGTAAGTTTGCATCTCTTTGTTTATTCCATTCAATTTCGAGCCTTGTGCTAACTATAATAAAATTTGGCTGCTACGCGTTTTTGGGTTTTCTATTTGAACAGTCGGAACTGTATTTAACTGATTATTTTTCATGTCTGGGCTTATTCCATTCGATAAAGAGCAGTATTGTCAAGGAACAAAAATTGGTTGTAATTTCAAATTCAAGAAGTCTTGGAAATATCTAATAATAGAAAATAAGAAAGAGAAATGCAAGTGCCACATTTAACGTTTTTGTGCAAATTTGAACCCAATGATAACGGACAAAGTAATTGTGTGTTAACCGAATTGATAAGCTAAAGCATTGGTGATAATGAATGTATTGTCAACTTAATAAATGCAAAACAATTTAACAGAATATACCCAAAATTACAATAAGTCATCATGATTCGTGATTCCATGAGTTGATTATTACGTAGATGAATGTATTCATCGTAGTTACAATTTTAGTTTGTTTGTCTGTCTGTCTGTCCGTCCGTCTGTCCGTCTGTGCGCGTTCTAACTTTGAAACGCGCCAACCGATTTATTTCAAACTTGGCACACAGACACTTCAGGTACTCCATCGCTAAAAAATTTCAGCTTTCGGGGTCAAACCCCCTCGGGACAGCAGGGTCAAACAGGTCACATGTTGACTTATGGACGAATTTTTTTTATAACATATTTCGATAGAGGAGTCAATGTACATCAATCTTTGTCAAGGAACTACATGTCTAATTTTTCTATTTCGTTAGAAAAATTGGTTAAACTTTATGAGTCGCCACACATTGCTCCACTTCGATGCAAAGAAAAACGCGATACGTATACATGCATACATTCATCTACGTACTCATTTTCATGACTTGTCATGACTTGTTTTTTATAAGTTCCACAACAGGTTAAGTATAATACAACAAAAAATTGAATTGGGCAATACCCACAATTCTGCTCTATTGACGTTTCCTTACGCCAGTATTAATTTATAAGCCCCACAAAACTCCGATTTCTGATACTAAACAAACGAATTAAAATTAGCGTAAAACCCACGAATGGAGTAGAACTGTCGTTATCGCAGTAAAGTAAAGGTCAAAACCTGTGGCAATTTTTAGAAGAACGTATTTGGAACCTACCTCAGGCAGTACATTACAAGCGTTGTTATACAAATCACTGCAATTTCAGACAACAATGTTATTTTAGTAAACTTCCAATTATATAGAATTCGACTACCAAACAATATTTTTAATGCCAAGAGGGAATTGACAGGTTAATGACAAAATACCATGAAGTATTATAAATGCGTATTTCTGAGTAAAGGTTTGGGATCAAAAAAACTCACAAATAGTCACTTTTGACCACTTTACCATTTTATTGCTATAGAAAAAATCAATTATTACCACGGCGAATTTTTCCATGAAATATTCTTCTACAACCTTAAATTCTCATGTTTACAAGGTCGAATGTTTTTGAAAACAATATTCAACAGGAAGACCAAATTTTGAGGAATAAATAGAGCTGTCATCTAAAGAACCTCAAGTGTAAATAAAGCCACGAGTAAATAAACAATTTATTCGACCTTACTGCTGTATTCCTATGTTTTTGCAAAGACTAAACAAAAGGCCTTTTTATACTTTATTTTTAAATTAAGAAACTATACAAGTAAAGCGTTCATAAAAAATTCAAAGAGCCTTTTTCAGATACAAGTCTAAAACATTTATACAATTGTATGGAAGATTTCAAAGTACTTCTTTTATTTCATATGTAGCACCTGAACCTTATTTTCTATTCAAGGTCAAGGTTCCTTCAAAAACGTCGAGTTTGGGAAGGATTTATTTGACGCACGAATTTTAATGCGTTTTGCGTTATCGGCTCTAGATCCTCAACTTGTGCAGACTTTTACCACTTTGTAAACCAACTGTAGAGGAAGAACATTGGTTCAAATTATTTCTTGGATTTACGTAAAATTCCTCTCTTAAATGGAACTTCTACAGAACAATTTATTGCACACCTGTGCCTTTATAATAAAATGGACAGATTTCTACAAAGTAAGTCCGTTTGTGTGGGACAAGAAAAATAATATCTTGGCACTAAAAACCAGAAAACAAATATTCTGGCTAAAGTGTCGGTTTGTTTATGTTACAATCTACATAATTCAAGCCGTAGCCCAAATATTCTACCGTTTTCCCGACTCTGACATATTCGTCACCACTTATGGCTTTTCTGGACTTGGTGGTTTTCTCTGGGCCCTTCCAAGCTACCACCTATTCTTTTCTAAAGGTAACCAAGTGACAAATTTTCTCAATGGAATTATCCTTTTCGAACGCAAACTCTCAGCAAAATTAAAAACCAAACAGGAAATCGATCTTGCTAAGCCTACCAGCAAAACAGCAGCTCAACTTGTAAAAATGATGTGGATGATGTTGGCCTTGAACCCTCATTACTGTTTCTTTTTCCACTCGAACGCATTATTTTACCCGTGTTTTCCAGTCAACTTTGGATATCAACTTTCAGCTCAGTGCAAACATGGTGATTTGGGATTCAAAGTTCCTAAAGTTCCAATATCGGTTTCAGAAATTGCAGCACGAATTTTCATCTTGGGCACTGGATTATTAATGTGGCTTAGCATTGCATCTTGTGCTATGACAATGACTTGTTTATTGGCTGTAAAGGGACATTGCATAACGGCTTATATCGACTACTATGCGCGGTAATCCAAAACCTTTATAAAATTCCAAATTGTATATGTTTAAAAAAATTATATTATACTACAATAGGTTAACAAACTCAACTAAAACCTTTTCTGCAAAAACTTGGGAAGCCATTCAGCTTTTTCGACAAATTCAACTTATGCTTTCCGAGTTTCGACGACTTTACTCCAAACAAATTCTTGTTCCAGCAATAATCGGCCATATCGTCTTACACATAACTGGAACATTTATTTGGATTGATTTACTAAGAACAGGCCAAGCCCAAGAGCAAGCATTTTTTGTGATTGGAACACTATGGTTTAGTGTTCTACTAACTATATTGTATCTATGCTTGTATGGGAACTTGGGTAGAGTATACGCCTTCTCTACTGACACAAGCGAGTTGATTCGTAAGAACAGAATTTTAATGACACAAAAAAGGTTTAGAAAGTATGCTAAGTCATGTCCCATCCTAAAAGTACATTTTGGAGAAATTAACTTCATTGAACCGAATACTCCTTTGGCTATGATTGAAATTGCAAATGATAACTTGATTAGTTTATTGTTGTTTTAGTTTAATCTGGGATACAGTTTTGCAAACTGTATGCATGCAAAATGAGGTTAACCATATTGCATGTCTGCAATGAATCAGTTGTATAAAGTTAGCAATTATTCTCCTCGCGTTATTTTTTCTCAATTCAAAAGTCACCAATAACATAATATTTTAGAAGATCATTTTTGTAGATATAAAAAATCATCGATTTCAAATCTTAAAAGTTATTTATAATTCGTTCTTCAAAAGTAATTGTAGATTTCCATATGTTATGATGGAGTAGCCTGCTACTTTCCATACTTCTTAATATTATTTGAAGCTCATATAGTGTTAAAAAAGTAAAATCTAATAAGAGAGTGGGTTGGTTTCATAAGGACTTTTAATTTTTAGTGTACACTTTTTCCGCCTTGGTAAGCTAATTTGTTTGCAAATCCCATGCTCGTTACACCACAAAGTTTTCGGTCTATTTTTATAATAAGCTGGCAACACGACTGTAATAAAATGCAATTTAATATAATCTGGTTTCATCTCATGGTTTCATTTTGTTTTTACAATTATTTATGTTATTAAAAAAATCAATGTTTACGCAGCTGAGTGAGTGCTTATCTTTAAGTTTGGGATTTTCACAGTTTCAATTTTGCTTGATTGAGCATATTCACTACATCAGAATTGATGCAGTAGTACCTCACGTAATGAACTTAAGTCAGAACCAGACAGGTTAATATTTTTTTCTGATTATCGGACCTTACACAATGCGAGCTATGGTTTAAACTGCATATATTTTGAAAATTTTAATCTTCTCAATCATTGTGCGAACCAGTTGAACAGATTACGTTCAGTTTACTGTTCGTTTTGAATGAATTATGAAACAATAAGCTCTTACAAGTATAAGGTATGCAAGTCTGTATTGTGGGATAGCAAGTGATTTGATTAAATTTTTACACAATATACACGTGGATTTTGCTCAAGTGTAATCTGATTTGATAACGATCATTACTAATCTATTAAGTTTAATGTTTTTGTGTGAAAATTTTTAACTAATAGTTTTATCTTCGTATGAAGTGAACATTATCTGGTGCCTGCTTTTGTTGAGTGTGGAAAAATGCTGGAAACAGAAAAAAATCAAATATTTGGTATCAACAAGATTTTGATTGCATTTGATAGTGTTTTGTTAGCTTTGTTGCTTTTTTTGTCATAAATAAATAAACTGGATTGTGTTTCAGCAACCAATTTGAAATAAATATTTATTAACTTGTCACTAAACTTTAAACCTTGATTTACATTAATATATTTCGATTTTTTTAAAATGGAACCAATACATATTACAAATTTATACATATAGTTATTTATATCGGGATTAGGATAACACGTTTGACACTACAATCTCTCTCTATTGAATTTTACCCTTGGTATTTTATACATTTATTGGAATACATGTAGAATTTCAAAAGTATAAATGTTTTACTTTGGTATAACTAAAACACAAAAAATTCCTATACGATAAAAACTAAGGTTAAATCTCAACCTGTAATAACAGGTGGGTGTCCTTGTGGAACACGCTTCCAAAAAGTTAAATAATTCAACAAAATGAAGTCTAAAATATGCCTGAGACTATACTAATAGACTTAAATATATCTATCAATGTACACTATACACAAAATAAACTAGACTTCCCCATTTGTAGCTTCTTAAAATTTCCCTGTAATGAAAATTTATCCTAAAAAAATACGTATTTTGGATGAAGCAATACAAATTATTTTTGTTGTAGGCAGGTCATGCATTCACAACGACAACAACAATACGGAATCCAAAACCCAAGAGTAAAAAAGCACGAAGAAATATTGCATCCAGCCGTGCCTCTTTCCCTTAGAATATCAACACATGCTGGTTCTAAATCCATTCCTTCTAGTTTAGCTGATGCTGGCCGATAAACCAAACCCTGATGTGTCCTAAAATTAGGTTGTTTTAGTTTTGTGGGACTATTAATATTTGCTCCACTGTTTATAAGCAGAATAGTTATATCAGATATTATAGACGAGTCTAAATTATCGCCTTGCTTAATTAAATGCTCCCAAATATTGGATAATTTTCCGTTACAACGTTTATTTGGATTGACACCGATGGACAAAAAATATTTTAAGGCTTCAAAATTGCTAAAACGTAATGCATAACATAGTAGAGTACACTTATTGTTTCCTCGAATCTTTTTGTTTGCTCCTAATTCAACCAGTTTCTCTAACAAAGATACGCTTCTACCTCCTTTTATGGCAGAAATAAGTTCAGTTTCACCATCTTTATCTTTCTCGTTGAATGTAACATTACAACGATCTTTTAAAATTTGAAGAGTTTCCTTTTTACTCTCCATGTGGTACAATAAGCTATGTATTGGAGTTTTATTGGTGCGGTTTTTTATTCTAAAAATTGAAGATAACTTACGCTCTACAAGCCATTGTACAAATCTATGATACTCGTCTGCGGACAAATAAGAAACTACAGTGTGTGCCACTGTATCCCCATAACTGTCCGTTTCATGAACATTGACTCCTTGGGAAAATAAAAACAAGATCAAGTCAAGGTGTACTTTGTCGTAATTAAATAGAGAAATTGCTTTGATGTTGACAGGAAATTCTTTGCAATGTTTACTCAAAAGAAGCTCAACAATTTGTATTTTGTCCTGTACAATATTTGGACTATTTGCGTAACTGTCGTTTAAACAGCTACTTATTATTTGAACAAAGTCAACATTTGGAGTTTTCAAGTTTTCAAATACAAACTCAAAAATATGATAATTTCCTCGCTGGGCGGATACTAGTATTGGATGTAGGCTGAAAAAATTGGCTAAAACTAAAACCTCAAATTTCAGACTATTTATGGGGTTTCCCAGTAGCCTTGATATGAAATCAAAGTTAAGTTTTAAGACATCAAGGCTACATAAATAAGTTGCCATGATCAAATGAAACTCTGTGTAAGTAATCTGCATGGCTTGTCCATACATATTATTTGTTGATTTAAAACTAACTTTTTCATCCTGGATGTTTGCAAAATGTTGTTCGGGTAAATTCTTTACAAACGCACATAGCCCAATCGAATTACTGTAAACACAAGCCATTATAAGGTTTTTACATGTTTCGGAGGATAACGATATACTTGCATCGTTTAATTTCCTGAATAGAATTGGTATTTGATGCTCAAGCCTGTTGTAGTTGATGCTGTGCTCTAAAAAGAATGTTAAAACGGAAAATTTGAATCTCGATGCATAGAAGATAAACTTCATATTTCTCGTTTTACTGAAATATGAGTGGCAGCTTAACTCAAAATCAAAATCGACGGATTCCAAAACATTGACGAAAATAAATTTTGAGAGTTTGGAGTCAAAATGATCATTAGACATGAGATTAGCTATGAATTCGGCAACCAAAAATTCCGAAAATGTTCTATGAACAAACTGCTTTTCACCAGATTTGCTCAACTCTATAACGCCGACTGAAAATATCTCTTTGGGACAATCATTCACCTTCCATTGGTAAATGCTATTCAAATATGTAGGGAAAAGTAACTCCAATGCCAGTTTAAAATGAGCATCGAGTAGTTCATTTGTTCCTAATTTTAACTGACTGTCCGGAAATTTCATATTAAAAAACTCTCGATACATGTCATAAATAGTGTTCAATACCAGTTTGCAGTTTTTGAGTGACAATGAGTTTGTTTGAGCATTTTTTGAATAAACATGTGCAAGCATTTTGCATTGCAAAGGAATACCAGTTATTTCACGATCTCTTGGAGAAATTCTGTCTCGAAACGTTGACAAACAATTTGTTGCAAATTCAGTAACTTCGCTTGAAGTTTTAACATTATATTCTTTTTGCCAATACTCTACCATAAAAGCAATCTGCTCTTCTGTTTCAAAAGGATGTATACCAAAGCCAATTGCACCGCATATCTTTTCTAAAACATCGCCTTGGTGGGGTCTCGCTGTAACGTAGATCTTAAAACGATGCTTGGCTTCACATAAGACCTTAATTATGCCAATAGCTGAATTTTGATATTCAGAACTGACCTCATCAAAAGCATCCAAAAATAGATGAATGCATATATTTGACCTGTTAAACAGTTGCCTATTAATAAATGTGCCAAGTTTGTTAATTGAAATGGTATCTAACAAAAAGGACTCTATCAATGACCTATCAATGGTGGAATCTTTTACCAGTACTTTGTCTACTAAATCTCTCATTTCAAAGAAAATTACGTGATGGGTTGGGTTTTGCAGTTGTACTTGACGTGCCAGATTGGCTAATACCGATGATTTACCCATGCCTGGTGTATCATATATAATTACCGGATAGCAGCTATTTATCGACTTCAAAAAGTCGTTTTCTGACATTTTTATTTCGTCGTCTAGAATATACCTTTTTAGCTCATGAGGATTGGTAGATCTTTCCAGGAAGAAACCTTCGTCATGAAACTTGATGTGATGAACATTTTGGTTTTTTGCACGGTCACGGATGCCATCAAAATGTTGTTTGTCTTCAAGCAAAATGAATCTTGTGGTAAGATCAAACATTTGCTCGCTAGAAACGCCTGTTGATACAATGCTGATGTCTTGATGGAGTGGACAATTATTTGAAACATGTTCCGTAGACGTAGATAGCGACATCTGCGCTAATCTTGTCAGCTGATGAGCCTTAATATTTTCAATCAGGAAAATATCTTCGTTTTGCTTCCTAAATATTTTTGTGTCTAGTTTTTTTCTGAGAGTGATTGTTCTTGGAATGTAGTATGGTACCAATGTCGGTGTAGTTTCTTTGGCTATAACTATTCCTTCGCCGTTAATAAGGCTTTTATAAATGGAAGCATCAATAGATTCCCTGAGAGAAGCTACCTGAATCTCATTCAGAGACTTACATAGCTCAGCCAACTTCACTTGATGTCCCCCAAAGTTAACGGTTATGGACAGGACCTC
>JAQFXM010008459.1:0-10634 GCA_034693345.1 Entomobrya multifasciata | reverse complement strand
CTGCTCCAGTGAACTCCGTGGATGACCTTCTACTAAAATGGTTCCGCATCACAGAATTGCTTTCATGGTCTTCACTTGACTCTTACAAATTGAAAAGGTAAAGTGCAAAACTTGATATTACATGAAAGTATGAAATTGCAGCAAATTGGAATGCGAATGTGCTGGCAAACAATAGAAATTGGGAAAGGGAAAGTATTCAACCGCAAAAGTGACAGGTAAAAATTTATTATCGAGTTATGGAACAAAAGCAATTTCCAATTTCCATCTGTAGAATGTAGAAGTTATTAATAGACCGTTGTTTTCATTACTGGAGGATTTTAGAATCTCAAGTAACTTTTTTCTAATTTATTAAAAAGGGAACACGAAAAGGTGAAAAGTTGAAAAAAAATATTCAGAAGAACTGCAGACTTTCCATTAAAAAGCATCACTAATCTTTAAGATATAATAGAGTTTCTAACATAATATTGTAATACATTATTATACTTTTGTTCATGTCCCAATTAAAACGCTTCATTTAGTACTACTTTCCATGTAACTAAAAATTTCAGTCAGCAAGTTGATTAATACCTACCTGTCATGTAGTTCGTTTTGGTGCTGATGTGCATACTTTCTAAATGACGTCGGAATAAAAAAATACCCCGACATTGACCACGCAGATTCTCTTAATGCCCCAAACCGAAAATACTTCTAATTTCTAATACTTAGATTTAGTTGTCAAGTTTTGTCATTGTGTCATCCTCATTTGCTGTACATAATTTCCAATGCTTTTAAGATTAGATTAATTATCAATTAAATTATAGCTTATAATTTCCGTATACATTCTTTCCTCTTGCATTTTTACAGCAGCTCAAATGAAGAAATCGATCAGATTTTAAATATTAGTTTCAAAATCCAGCATCATCCAACATCCTACATTCTTATTAATTGGTAAACAGTTCAGTTCTTCTGCTTACAATTCACAAACATAACAAACTATTAGAACAAGGTTCAGTTCACGTATGTAAGACATATATCATTATCAAATCAAGCTTATTAAAACTAATGTCATATTCATTCTTCTAATTCTAAAATATTATCCTGTGTTCTCCCTTCTTTCTGCTGCTGCATCATCATGAATAGGCAAACTAAAAGGTCAAATATGACGAAGACTTTTATCCTACATCCAAGGATAAACGTGGTGTATTAATAGAAGATTGCATACTTTTCTTCCTTTTCTATGTAAACAAGGCATATTTTAGTCAAACAAAATATTCTTTCCTCTCTGATAAAAAACAGAAACAACAGCTTTCCATTAAAACCCGTCTGCGTCTACATGCCAAAAACCACATGCAAACTCAACAACTATGCAATATGTGTACAAAGAGTATGGACAATGTCAGTGGTGAATGTAATGGACAATCCTCTTTATATTTTGCAAGTTTAGTGTATAGTATAGCATTACATGTTGTATGATATAATAAGCATGTGAACATTTAGTAAATTATTTTCAAGCTGAAACTTTTTAGTAAACCAACTGTCAACAAAATTTGTATGGAATGTTTAACTTTATGCATACTAATTTCATGATTGATAGATCATTTATTTATGCATATAGGAGTCCGTATTTTTAGAAACTGACGATAGCAAGATTAGTGCAAATTATACAATGCAGGCTTCGTTGTTCGTATAAATCCGTAGTTTGCAGTTTTTGGTATTTATTTTGTCGAATTCATGAATCGTAAACTTTTCTCATCAGTGCACCGAAACCGAAACCCACCAATCTACTGGGTTGTAATAATACGTCCACATTAGCAACTATAAATTTTGTGGAAGTAAAATTACACAAAGTATCCATAATTAATTTGAAATGTTTTAATTCTTTTTTAAAAATTAGTAAAATCTTAATTTATACGTTACATACTATCAAATCAACATCTTCATGAGATATATGAGAAAATTTAAGATTTTCCCAACACATCATGTTTTCTTACAAAACATATGCATGTGAGAAAATATCACGAGAATAATAACTCGTCTCATTAAAATTAACTGAATTCAACTCAAGTAGCATAGCAAATAATACAAAAAGACATGTTTATGATGGTACACGATATCGCGTCACAATTTTCCAGCAACGTAAAACATCGAAAACCACTTTTTTATTCATGATGAATGATGATCATCAGAAGAACAAAAGTAAACATTTTTCCCCTTCAGTGTACATCTGCATGACTCTCTGATTACACAATGAAGTGGCAAACTGTGTATAATGTAATTCACATAAAGGTGTTCCTCTGCATCTCATTCACATTCCATGGAATCCACAAAATCCAGACTAGACATTTAACAAACGTTTGTACACATAAAAGGCAAAAAAATCACTTTTGAGTAGAATGATGGATAGATTGGAAGAATGACTGACTAAAAAACAAGTAATCGAGGACATACTTGTCGAATATAATCGGTCGGCGGTGGTTATGATGATGTTGATTATGAAATACCATTTATGATATGATTACAAATGTGAATAATGATAAATATTAAAACAAGCGGCTATAATATTTTGGAATGCATGCAAAAAGAGTAAAGTAGGGAAGGATCGGTTAAAAGTACGTACAAAAAAGCAGGTGAGAAAATTACTATTATTTTTCTGGTTTTGTGTAGTTGGCTACCGGCTACCTACCTACCTGCCTAACCTAACCACACGGAATACAAAATATGTTCACATGTCTCATGCCTGAATACATTTACGAAAGAAGAAAAACCCACAAGTAAATATGCTTAAAAGGGTTAAAAAAGAGTTTGACCCATCGCCATCATCATCGGCAAATCTCAATGATCCTAAGCGTCATCGTCATCATCAAGTCGAGTCAATGGCAAAACCTAAAACTCATTTTTGGAGAAGAAATTTTGTATTGGCAAATAGGCTATTTTGTAGGATTTCTCTCAACCCTTCCTTAAGCCATACCAAACCACATTGCATTGCATTTATGGTATTTTTGTACGATATACATGATAATGATTATGACAGTCAACAGTCAACAGTATTCACACAATGCAATGCATTGTTGCTGCTGGTCTGGTGGTGCAATAATCAAATAGATTGTGTGTAAAGAGTGCATTGCATTAGCCGAAGCCGAGCCGTGCAAAAGTGTGAATTGAATAGTGAATGTGTAAATGTAATAGCCCATTTGGCTTGCAGGCATCATCTTTCAATCCAATAAAGCTCAGCTGTTTACATGTTTTCCTCGTTTGACATCATCACACCACCTCTTTGAAAGGTGTAAATAGGAAAGAAAACATTTTTTGCTCTTCATTAATAATTTACGATAATGATTGTTATTGTTGGGGTACTGCAAGAATCGTGAAAAATCAATAAGGTTGTAGAGGTCAGAAAAACAGTTTAGCTACCACCAACCACGATAAAACGGAATCCAATCCAATCCAAAAAAACATCACAGCAAAAATATAATATGAAACCTGACAAAGCATTCCTCTGTCAATGCCTCCTGCAAAAAAGTTAAAAGCAAGTGTTTTTACAAATTACATGACAGTTTGAGACATTCATTTATGTACACAAGAAATATGGGAAAGGCTGTGTGAACAAAACAAAGTAAATTCACGAACACAAAAAATGTTTAACTGATTATGAGGATGGTTAAACTGACTAAATTAAAATAAACTTTTACATCACAAAAACTAATTACAGTTAAACCTAAAAAAATAATCACTTTTAGAAAGTTCAGCAAAATAAAATATATTCATCAAGCGTCGTTTGTTCGTTCGTTCCTTGCTGCTGACTTGCTAATGTTCCATTCTTCCGTTGTGCTGCTTTCAAGAGCGTAGGGATCGGTATAGTCATCGGCATTCCCGAATTCGGGTGTCGGATCGGAGCAACCCTTTTACATGGTGACTGATTCTACAGCCGATTTTTTTGTGTCTGTTCTTTGTACTTTCTTCCAAGAGCAGCACAATTTTTGCCACAATAGAAAAACGAACGTGTGTGCTCTTTAGTGTATTTAAAATACACTTATATTGCTGAAACGATAAGAAGAATAAAAACAGTACGGATTTGACTGCCAAAAACACATCAACCAAACCTAAACTAAGCTTAACACAGACCGAAAGACCAACGTCACGTTTTACAGCCACAACCGTCGTCGTGTGGTCGTTCCTTGTTTCCAAAGTATACTTTTTCCATTCCTTTTCACCAGGCCATGTATTAAATTCTACTCTACTTGCAAAAACCTTCAATAAAAAAACGGGATTTTCTTCACTACTACTGTTTTTCAATGCAACACTCCCGGCAAACCGAAATCTCGGAAAAATAAGGCACCATCACCATCGTAATCACCTCTCCATCTCCTCCTCCTCCGCAGCTTGCCATACCAAAAGAAAGAGAGAGATGTACTTTCAAGATCAGAGAAACATGTAAAAAAAACCACGAAAAAGCTATAATATATCTTTTATATAAACTGTTTTTTGATAATTTCTCGGTGTTCTCTTTTTTATTGTATAACGTCTACTATTTTGGCAACCTTTTCGTCTTTATCTTCATCTTCATGTGTGTGTTTACCGATTATACGGTTGGATGATATTTTGTGGTGTGAGAATTGAATTTATGTATTGTCTTGTCGTTTCTGTGTGTTTACATGATTTCAGAAAAGATTTTCAAAAAACATCAAGAAAACTAAACTTGTCTTTCTGCAAATTTTTATGCATAAAAAATATACACTCTCTGGAAATCATGAAAATTAAAATATAAGGAAAGCTGTTAAAGTTTACAACTAATTAAAAACCGTCCTTGAAAAAAAAACGTTAAAAAATCCACACGTGAGCTTCAATTTGTAAAAAGAGAGAAAAAAGAATCTGTAGAATAACCATTTTTTATTACAAGCCTATTTATATACACACGCATTTTGCTACAAGAAGAGAGAGAAATGTGATTTTTTTAGCATCACGATTTTGTACCCTGTTTTAATTTTTTTTGATACAAATGAAATGGTACCATGAAGGCGGCTCACATCATCACTACTACTAATATAGCAGCAACTATTGCTTCCACTAATTGTACACGGATAAGTGTCCTGTCATTATTACCTGTGTATTTATCTAATAGTCAGTTTGAGTTAAAGAAAGCAATAACAATGCCCAAGTTAAGAACTCATTTGTACAGTGAAAAAAGTTGATCTACTGTTTAAAAACCGGGATTTTACACCGTCACCGACATCATCATCATCACATTCGTCATCAGATCATCACGCCACGAGCGTCGTGATTACCAAAAAGCGCATGTAAATAATATACATGTTTAATGTTACCACACAATTATTACATAGCAAAAGTGAAGAATTTAATTGCTATCCCGCCACCCTCAAGTAGTAAGTGAAGCCTCAGTGTACTTGTTTGGTAGAAGGGTTGGGTTGAATCATCCCTCCAGGGGTCACACTTTAGTGGTGACCTACAAGGCTTTGTTTGAATGGGGCAGCTAAAACTGAATATAAAATATTTGCCTATTAAGCTTCACTATTTTTTGTATTGGGGAGGTAAGCTAGTATTCTCTGAAATTGGAAAAATTGATAGCAAATTGTTATTTTTACGAGATAAAAAGAAAATTTGATTGTGGGTATCTTTATCCTTGTTTTAGGAACGGCATCATTATGGCCCTTCATTCCAGTATTTGCCAAACAAATGGGTCTTTCGGAAGTGGCAGTGGGGCTAATTTATACAGTAGCTCCAATGGCAGGCCTTGTCGCAAAACCTTTCTTTGGAGCAATGGCTGACCGGTTCAAAAGGAAAAAGAAACTGTTTCTATTCTTCATTCTTCTCAATCTCATGTCATACTTGACAGTTGCATTCCTTCCACAAAATGAGCTGGTGCGCCCCGTAAAACTGGAGTGTGCTACGGGACAGTCGTATATCAAACAATGCAATCGCCTTTCAGATCACTGTGGAGAGGCACTCCTAGATTCATTCAAACCACCTGAGTATCGTCACCAAAATCGTATTAGAACTATAAGCCCGGATCGTCAAACAAGGTCAATTCCAGAGGACGACGAGTACTTAGAAGAGTGTCAGGCGAGGTGTGAGATTCGCGGTTTTGTGGAGGGTGTTGGCTTTTGTACAAATGTGATGAACAAAAATGTGCCCAATATTTGTAATATGATGCAAATTGGAGAACACACCATGTTGGAAACTCCCAGAACTGATGCCATCCAGTACGCTCCGGCAGAAAAAGTTTCAAATGCCAACAGAAGTAGTAGTATGCACCAAAGTGGGAGCATGTCAGGGGAAAAGGATGATGAGTTGGATGAACCGGAAATGGTTTCATTTAACTTCACCTTGAAGTTGAGGATCACTCATGTACAGTTGGAAAATGGATGTTTGTATTTGCCAGTTTCGGATGTTGACTTTGGGGGCGGGCTAGGTTATAGAGGTCTTTCATGTACTAAACAAACCATTTTGAGAAAGTGTTTGATTGATTGTGCAAACAATACAGAGCTAAACAAGCACTTGGACACTATCGTTTCCGAAGAGGAGCTACTGGATTCCATGAACTTTTGGATGTATGGCTCACTTGTGGTCATTGCTTGGATTGCAATGGCTGTGGTGGAGTCACTCAGTGATGCTCTTTGCTTTCAAACACTAGGGGATCAACCGCAACTGTATGGGCGACAAAGACTGTGGGGCACTGTGGGCTGGGGCACATTTTCCTTCATCTCAGGATATTTAATTGATACTTATTCAAAAGGAAGGCTGCTCAAAGACTACACCTCCTGCTTTTACCTTACCGCGGGCCTTCTCACTTTGGACATTTGTGTAGCATACAAATGGGATGTAAGATAAGATCAGAAATAAAATTTATGCAAATTATGTCAATAAGCTTATAAGATTTAACTTTTTTGAACTCCTTTGTTTTTCTTTTTAGATTCGCGAACTAGACAAGCCAAAATCATTACGACGGGATGTTTGCGGACTTCTCAGTAATTTACGTATTGATGTGTTCATTGTGGCTTGTATAATTGTTGGAATGTGTACGGGGCTACTGTGGCAGTTTCTTTTCTGGTATGTGGAAACACTGGCTGAAAACAATGCCACAACTTGTGACTCCACCAAATGGGTCAAGTTGTTGGAAGGTCTCATTTTAGCAGTTCAATGCTTTGCGGGAGAGCTTCCCTTTTTCTTCCTTTCAGGTGTGTTTTTTGCCATAAACTCATCATCCACATTCTCTTATTAAATTTTAATTGGTTAAATTGATGATTTTGTGTTCATTTTTTTTAATCTTATGTAGGCTGGATTATCAAGAAATTAGGTCATGTTCATTGCATGACCCTTGTACTGGCGGCTTTTGGAGTGCGTTTCATTATTTACTCCTTCTTGACGAACCCTTGGAGCATTCTTCCAGTGGAAATGTTTCAGGGTCTTACGTATGGCCTTTTTTATGCCAACATGGTGTCTTACGCTAATCAAGTCAGTCCTCCAGGAACGGCAGCCACTGTTCAAGGAATTGTTCAGGCAGCATTTCTTGGCATAGGTAGGTTACTTTGCATGAAGTAAATTCTTATGCCGAGTTTAATTGGAGGATTGATTAATAACTTGTTTTTTGCATCTTTTACAGGCGTTGCAGTTGGAAGTTTAGTGGGTGGCCTAATATTCCAGGGGGCCAATGCCTTCCGTGTATTTGGTATAGGATGCTTGATATTCTGCGCGCTACACGCAACTGCAATGGCCATTTTGGGACGTCACGCGTCCTACCCATTCCCACAAGGCCGGGGTGAAGCTGAAGGTCAAGAAATGTGTCGAATGTCAACAAATTCGGTGCAGGAGGACTATGTAAACACTCCAGATGAAAGTGAGCCTGATGCTACTTGACAGTAGCTTTAATACTTTATTGAAATTTATTGAAATTACTAGGAAAATTAATCAATCATGCATTCATATTATTCAAATATTTGCATGCAATATTTCTTAATGAAGAAAAAAAATAATCTCGAAACTTTTTTCAAAAGTTTATAACTGTCAGTATCGCTCTCTTCTCCAATTTTAGTCAAAGTTTTTATTATTATTATGATGAAGATAAGAAGAAACTATATTTTAAGGACGACAATTTTTTGATTACATATTTATTTATAATTTGTTATTCTTATTATCCTAATTATTATGTACCTTTTCGCAGCTCTTCTGGTTAATACGAGCCCTAGTACGTATCGTGACGTATCGTATTGATAATCTTGCGGTATTTGTTTCTGGTATTATGTTTTAAAGAGTTGGACACAATTCGCAACCGGAAGTTACAAGATGACAATCTTTTATTTGCTCATGAGTATTTTATAATTTAATTTGTCTTTTTGTTTAATAGTTGTAAGTTAATTCTAATTTAGTTAACAAAAAATAGATAGATATGCAGCTTGTTTTGTACTCTTATGATTTTACTCATTGTTAACTAAAGTAACAAAGTTAGTTCGTTTAGTACAGTACAATCACTTCACACACTTAGTTTTGAATATGTTTTCTAATGTGTATAATATATTATTTGCTTTGCTTTTAAAAAGCTAAATCTCTAAACAAAATACCTAAAGCCACTACTTAATTAAACTATTGATAATTAAGTCAAATACCGAAAGTCATATATATTTATTTTTTGCTTTTGTGATGTGCGTGCTCGTGCGATGTGATCTTTGTCTTGTCCCGCATATAATAGCTTTACCAAGCAAAAAGCTTGTTAAGTATGTATATAAATGTATGAGTAGAAATCATGAAATTACTAAATAAATCCTCGAATGAAATTATTGTAAAGACTAATTATTGTATCAGTTTAACAGAAATAACATCACTAAATCTTTTTTCATCAATTTGATAATAATTTTCTATTACAAAAGATGAATAACAATCAAATCTTTTTTTCTCTAGTTTTTAGCAATCTATCTCAAAAATTTCACGTCAATGTACATATAATATCTATGCAAAATTAATTAATTGCTTGATTGATTGAGTGTGCGTGTATTGTTGTATGTGTGGATTACTACAGGTCCGGTAAGAAGTCACAGTGAGATACTAATCTAGTGAGTCTCTATCTGTCTGTCTAGGAATCATGGTGCGGAATTTTTTATAATGGTGGTGGTTATAAAGAGGGTTGGTGGTGTTGGGGGCGTAGTCAGTGATGATTTTGGATAATAAAAAAATGGTGGTGGTTGATGGTAGTCACGTTGAATTACAATTTCGGGATCACATGCCGTTTATTGCGTGGGGGAAGGAGGGGTGGCAATTTATAACGTACAATACTGCACATTAACGTGCACTCTAATCTTTACTCATTTATACCAACTAATTTTTTAAAGAATAACAATATGTTCTGTACATACACTTATATGTAAAATTGTTAAAACTTCTGTTTTCAATCTTCACTTTTTTATGGTAGACCAAAAGCACAAATCTCAACATTTTTTGACTAAACTCTTAGTTAGCTATTTCTTAACAACTTTTGAATAAAGTACCAGTATCAATTCGTACAGAATATCCTTTGTAAGAAAAGTCATTTTTAAGGGTAATGATGAGAAAAAAAGTCATTAATACGAATATGTTTACAGAAAATTATAACAGACTGACTGACCATTTTTACTGATATCTGAATACCTATAAAATGATAATATTTACTACTAATTCATAAATAGTAGAAAAGAGTTGATGTAAAATTAAATGTAAAAATGTTTTTGCCGTTTTGAGATTCACGTTTTACAAATCGAAAAAAAACATCACTATGAATTATACAAAATATAAGTGTTTAAAGGAATATTACGGTAACTGGATCATTTGGTAGGATTTACGCATGGATTTTTAGGCTCAAGTGAGAGATTTTTAAAAGGGGATCATTGATGAATGAGTTATCGGTCAAACAAACCAGTCAGCCTATGTCTATCGTTTAAAAGGTAACTTTTATTGGACTTGGACATCACACTTTTATTGCCAGTCAAGTGGGTTTTTATGGAACTGTTAATGGATTTATTTTGAGGAGGGACTTCGCTTTTTTGTAAATTGTATCGTAACGGGTTGTATTGAGGGTTAATTAGGTTTATTTGTTAAATGTTATATACTGTTAGTTAATTTTATTTGTTATACTGTGATCTGATTGTTTACTGTGAAGTTACGTAACTAATTATACGTAAAGCTTTATGTGGTCAGTGAATCTAGTTAACGCAAAGAAAATCGGAAGAAAAAGCAATCTAAATAGTTATTTTATGATGATGCTGTGCTGCTAAGTTTTCGAATTATGCAAAAAAGGCTGCTTTAAGTTTAGTTTATGTAATGACGTGGTCAATATGATGTATAGTAATTTATTTAAAATCTCTTGAAATTCTTTCGCTTCCGCCGCTATTTCGGATTTAGTAAAATGGGATATGTTGTTTTGATGAGGATTTTAATCAAAAAATATGGTGTCGTGGGAAAATACAATAATTAGAAAGTAAGCAAAGTAGACACATTATTTTGTTGGAGTGATCTAGTAAATATATTATGTACTGACTTTATTGAGTTTCGCTGCCTTTTTTTTCTTGTGTAAATGTTTCTTGAAGAGAAAGTAAAATATATGTATGTCTTTACAATTGTCAATTTGTTTAGAAGATGAAAAAAGAACAAAAAACTGTTTGTATACTAACATA
>JAQFXM010008458.1:0-10636 GCA_034693345.1 Entomobrya multifasciata | reverse complement strand
ACACTATTTTTATCAAATAAACTGACAACTTGTCACTCTGAACAAAAGATATGCAAAATATGAATATGCAAAAACGGCACAAGCTATTGGTAAAATGAGCCATGGGTTCTTGAATCAGTTACGATTCCACATACAGTACTCTTCCCAATATGAAAGGAAAGTTGTGGAAGCATCAAAAAAATATTCATAAATAATCTTTAAATATGTCGGGCCATTCCATTTAAAGGAATGTGTAATGAATGAACAATATATCGTTTAACGTATACCGTTCCACGGTATATTCTATATTGACGCGACGTCAAGAGTTTCATTTTATAGAGGATTGATGCATTAAAAGTTAATCCATACTATCTTTTTCTGAAGACTAATATTTATGCGCTAAGTTAATTTGATGTTTTAAATTTTGTGCACATTAATATCTTTAAAAAGATTCACATGCATGTAAATATTTGAATAAGCATGCAAAAAGTCAAATTTTAAAGTACAGAGCAGTAAAACTTTGTAACAATTATCTATTTACCGCTATTTAAAAGTGTGTTTGTAAAGGACACAGAATATTTTTTATTCACTCATTTTATGTATGTCAATATATAATTTATTTTGAAAAGTGATTTTTACAGATCTAGCTATGTTGTTTACGTTTTTGTTTACAAAGTTGTTAAATGACTTCTGTCAAATATTCGTAACCACAATAATATTATTCTAACCAAACATTTCCTCCTAATTTATTAAATAGCATTAGCTAGTACATCAAAGTATACAAATAAGAACCAAAGTGTCTAAAACTGAAAAGCTTTGACGTAATTTCTAGTTTGGTAAGTTTCCGCAACCGATAACTTTAACAAACCTCCTACGCTATTTACTTCATATTACTTTACAGATTCATTAATTAGGCTTGCGAAATACTACAGCTTGAAATATGATAAACTAAAATATAACGCAAAATATTTTATTTAACTACAAGTATCTCTCTCGTTCGAAATCGTAACTACTGTCCCCAGTATTTCCCACAGTTTTTGAAGTGTCCCGTGGCATTTGAATATCTATTTCAACAACGGGAATGTTAAGGCATGGAATAACTCTTGCAATTAATCCTCTCGTCTCTTTCCTAAATCCTGTTCCTCCAAAATAATATATGGGTAAATTCACAGACGCATTGACTACATACGACAAAGCACTTGCCAGTCGAATTTCTCGGTAGACTATTCGATTAAATATGAAAGAGTAGTGGATAATCGACATGCCATTGCATATAAGAAGAACAATGACAACAGGAACAAACATTCGAGCGGCTCGAATATCTCGGCGATGCTTCAAACTCAAATCTTTCCGTCTTGCAGCGAATTGGCGAATCTGAAAACAAGATTTATAATTTTACCAAAATCGTATTTAAAAATAAGTTTTATATGTTATCTCAAGGTAACTTACGTGATAGTAAACAAGACCGTTAAAAATTAGCAGTAAAGGTAATGGCAGCCAGAAGTCGATTATATCGAAAAACCCGCCCAATGTGATATACCATATTTGATACAAATAAGTAGAAAGAATTATGTAGTCCAAATTTTGCAAACTTGGAACATGAAGAAATGTATTACGCACAATTTTGGAACTACTTATTCGTGGAATACCCAGCAAAATCGCAAAGAAAATAGTAAAAATGGTAATAACCGATGTTCTACGAATAGTAAACCATTTACTGAATTTGTCGGGGTATGCAATCACCAAATATCGTTCTATAGTAATTACAAGAGTGATAAAGGATGAAGCTGATCTTGCTGTGATTGAAAGAGGAACGCAGTAAACATATAAGTATTGTGTGATCAGACCTCTATCCCAATTTTCTAAATCAAATAAAATAAAAATATTCTAAACTGATTTGATTGTAAATCTATTTTAAAATTAAATAAACTCACGATGAAAAACTGTGATACATGTCGCTCCTATAATTGTAAGTATACTACATGTCAAATCCGAGATAGCCAAACCAACTAAAAATTTATCAAATCCTCTTCCAGTATTTTTCTTTTGCAAAATTATGATAATAATGAAATTTCCTATTGTAGCAAAAGCTCCAATTATCAAGATCAGGATCCAAAGTAGAATACAAATTATATGACCAGTAGAACTTATGTCGTCAATACTTTCTTCTGCATTAGAAAGATATTTTCCTTGAAAGTGACAATGAACTTCAGTGCTGTTGCTAAACACAGAGGAATTTTTACATGTAGACTCATCGTTCATTGGTAAGTCGATAAGGGCACAAGTTAACAGTGGAAGGTCTATGGCTTGGTTGGTTGTGTTATTTACTGAATGAAACATTTTAAAATTTTCACTGGTAATAATTATTCCACGGTTAAATTTATTTGATGGTTTACAAGTTAAAAGTATTTCAAGCAGGCTCACTAAATTTGTTTAGTAATAATAAATTGTATAAGCAATGGTTTATTTGCTTCAAACGCATTTCTTGGAATCGTTTGTAAAAAATTAGTTGCGCATGACTGATTTTTAATTGATGTGCAATTAATTCATTTCATAGTATTAAAACCACAACTAGGTACGTATCAATCCGTCAAAAAAGTATAGCACTTACCTCAAAGAGGCTACTTAAGCATCAGATTCTTGTACAAGTACAACTTGTAAAACATGTATGTTCAAGTTAGACTGTGTGCTATTTAAAATGTTTTGCATTTTTAGATTAAATTTGCATTGTGCACTCAATTTCCTTTTACACTTTAATAAAAACTGTCAAAAGATATTTAAGTTATTTAATTTCCTATCTTTAAATCGTAAGGTATTTTGATGATTATATTGTTAGTATGATTGGATTCCATCGGTCAATATCGAATATGATTCAAATAACTGAATTGAATAAAACCGTGTTTTCATTTTTACCAGTTAATATACTAGCCAATATATCTTAGTAAATTCATCCGAAATATCTTTTTAAATTTTATTTTTTTCCTTAGTAATCATTTAATACTAATTATAGGTTATATTCCATGCCTCCAACCTTCTATGGTATGTTGGTTGTAATTTCCTAAAACAAAAACAAAAAAACTTTTCAGTTATTACACACAAAAATGAATACAAATTATATTTGAATCCATGCACAAAATTATGATAACTGTTCCAACTCCAACCTACCTAAAATTATTTTTTTCATCTGCCACTTTGACACTCCGAAAAGCCAATACATGTGCTTCAGGAACTACTATAGGATGCGTTAAAACCAACCACTGACATTTTCTACATTTGGGACCCGTATAAGACCCATTATAACTTATACCCATCGAACTATTAAATAATCCCGTGAGATTTAAAGTTTCCTTTACACTATAGTAGCTTTGCTTCTTTTTAATTAATTTCAAGGGTCCCGCAAATTGCTCCAAAACATGATTTGTTGCAGCGGACTCTTTTTTGGTAACTTGAACAAGAACAGCAACTGATAAAACCGAATTAGGGTCCTTATTCCTATCATGAGCCTCTGACATATCTGCATACCTTTTGTGGTAGAACGATAAATGTATTTCCATCGAAAACGATTCGTGATCTAATGCATGTTCACTTCCATAATCATTCCGAGCTCCCCAATGGAAATGAAAACTATAAAATTCGTAAGTCTTATTATTGGGTAAAGTAATCGCTGTTTCATCATGTTTTTCCTGTGTCGCCATTTTTGGCTTGATATCCACAGTGTTTCCGCGAAATGATAAACTGTATTTTTCAAACACAAACTTTGATCTTGCAATCGACATAACGTCTGTACTCTTGTGTATACCTTCTTTAACATTTATATTTATAGGAGATTGTAAATTATCTGCGGAGGAGATGCACTGTTTTGGCCAGCGGCTTTGTTCAATGTGTTTGTCATGATCTGGCATGTAGCACCATTTAGTGTCGGATTGTGCTCCACTGTCATTTAGTTCGTCGGATGTGCCCAGTATTGGATCTATAGTGAGCATATTTAAAATGAGAAATATAAGGCTAAAGATTTCTGTGGCTTCTTTAAATCTACACTCGACGCACATTTTAAATATATAATTATATTATAGGGAAAAATTGCACAAATTATCAATAGCAGAAGTTTTAGACACTACAGGCTACAAATTTACAAAATATTTGTCTTTACAAAATATCTTGATGAAAATATTGGTGTTGGTAGGACCAATTATCGTTTATTGCTGAAACGATTAACATGAAACTACTATTTAACCTTGTTATTAGCTATTGTCTCGATAATGACACACACACTATTTTACACAGCACACTATGTATGTACTGTTAATGTTTCTACAAATTCTAAAATGTTCTTGACTTTCAGTTGTGGACGATTTATGGAACAAACAAGAGCTCATTGGAAAACTATTTCGTCCTGGATACCTAATAGCGTAAAGTAATTTGAATAATTGCTTGTATTCCTAGCAACTTGGGCCTATTAAAAATTACCACTTATTGGAGAAAATATTTTGTATTGTTTGAAAACGTACTTGGAAATAGGCCACGTGAATTTTTCTTCAAATACTTTTTCGAATATAATGAGCTGTCAACTAATTTAAGTATATATTATCTGTAAGTTTACGTGCATGTACATGGTCGTAATTATATTCGGACTTCGTTTATATTCAGGGTAATTTCATGATTTATGATTATGAACACCATCTTCACCAAATAAAAAGGCAAGCATGAAATAACCGTTTTTTGTTCATTTTATGCGCTTTATTGCATCAACAAAATTGTTGTTTCATAAACGAATTATCTACAAGTTTACAGCATAATTTCTTTGTATATACAAAAAACAGTTACAATTCTCTTATTGTTTTTTGATTTTTAAATGTCATATAACGAAACGAACAGGTAAAATAATATTTAAATTGATTTGAAATTCTACAAAAAATTCAATAATAGCAAATGGATAAATATCTTGATTTTTTTTTCAACTGAACTTTCACAGTAAACTTGAGGATTTTTTTATGCTTAATTTACATATAATAATTTTATACCAACTTGTATATTATTTCACCATCACACACAATAACAACTAGACAATATCAACAGTTTTCTTCTCCTTTCTCCAGTACTGGAAGAACAATTAATTTAAATAATGTAAATGCATTTTTAGTTCACAATACGAACAATTAGAACAATACAACTTGATTCGTCACGACAAAAAATCCATTCATTAAATTTTTATAAATTATAAAGATAGGAACGGGCGTACAACATAACTTATCAGCACAATCAGTAATAATTATCATTTAAACTTTGTATTTTTATACGTATGTGTAATGTTTTATATCGTGTCATCTTTTTCAACATTACTTGTCAATATTACCAAAAAATATAATATATTCATTCATGTGTATTAACTTAACTAGAGTTTTGCTTTATCATCAGCAACTCATCAGTTATTTAAATAACAAAAAAAAACGTAAAGCAGTTTGTAATCACGATCAATGCATTTCAATATAAGTATATAGCTTGATTTTTTTTCTTAGATTTTACGATTTATAGTTCATTAACGTAAATTATAGCGAATGGTTACACTTATAATATAAAGTCATCAATCTACAATATTATCATCAACGTCAACACAGGTCTCAAAGTTTCCAACAAATTTTTTGTAGTGTACACTTTTTTATGCTTTTAAATGATTGAACAATTTTTACAAAAAAAAGAAACGATTTTTATGATTCAAAAATTGTAAAAAGTGGTGATGGTAAAATTTCGTAAAAAATAACAAATTATAGAGCGCCGGGACTTTCTTCCTTTTTCCCCATCTTATCCAAGTCCCTGCCATTTTGTAGAGTGGCGATGTGCTTCATGTCATGCGATTGTGTAAGATCTTGGCCTTTGCCGACCCTTTGTATCTCTTGGTACATCCGCAGAATCCTCTCCGCCAGGAGTTATCTGGGGTATGGGCAGCCTCCAAAATTCGAACGTGGTAAAGCCATCCACTTGACTAATGGAATCGCTGGCTTTGTACGGAGGAAATATGTGTTCAGCCAATTCAACCAGACTGACATACCTAAAAACAATGCAAATAAAATGGAAAAAGTTAAATAAATACTTCATGACAGTCATGGTTTTAGTCTAATAATCTATGCACGCAAACACTCAGGTTAGTTTAAAAAAAGAAACTCTAAAACTGTTATTTTCCTGCACACTGCACTGCACACACCAAACTGAAATGGAAACATGAACATGTACCTATTTACACAAGTGCACAGTCAGCAGATCACAACAGTTTGTATTTTGGAAATATTTGGAAAGATATCGTCAACAATGTGACTGAGACCAATATAACTGATGTAGATGAAGTCAAAAAAGTAAATAAAGAAAAAAATATAAAAAAGAAAGATAAAGAGATACACAGATGCAAAAGAGAGATAGAAAGAGTTTAGATTAAAATATAACTTGTTTTTTATAACTTACGAGGACTGAAAAGTGTTTGTAAGGGCATGCCTCAACTCTCCCTTGTGATTGATTGTAAATATACGCGATATGTTAATATCCACAGCACGGTATGACCAGACATCATTGATTTTGTTACCGTATCCGGCGTAAAATGGATTGTCGGGGAAGAGAGTCTATTGAAAACAAAAAAAATCAATAGAAAAATATTAACTATCAAAATGATTAACTGATTAAATTTATATCTATTCCCAAGATAAAAAGTCTCCCTACCTGAATATCTTTCAAACAAGCAATTTTAAACTCTTCCGGCTTCTTCTCAATAACTTCTCTGTGTAAAGCAGACATCAAACTTGTTGGATTCAGTAGCAAAGGTCCATCCGGTAAAGTAACGTCACCTTGCTTAATCGACTTAAGATACTCCCTGGTAATCTGTGCCTGCCCTATTGCACGCGCCGAAAGATACAGCATTTTGTATCCATTATCCTGAATTTGAGTAAACAACTGAGCGACCCCTGACTGCGCCCAGTCATTACCAATAATTGGAAGAATGTGACCCAGCACATCAGACTTTGTAATGGTACCATCAATATCCGACACGACCACTCTGTCATCCCATCTCCACAGATAAATGTGACACCGAGCAACTGAAGTACCCTGATAAGCTGTAGTCACACTAAAGCAAGCTTCATTCTGACCATACTTCAGTCCCAGTTGAATCAATTGCTCAGTTGTCAACCTCAAAGTCTTCTTGAACTTTTCCATCATTTTATCTTGAATAACGTTTCCATTCATTCCAGCATTCATTGAGATCTGATTAATTAGAGGAGAGGTATTGGTGGCGGTGGCGGTCGTCGTGTTCCTGCTATCAGTCTTGACTTCTGTCATTCTCCCTCCAGTCCCTTCTGACTCGTCGGAGGAGCTGGTCCCTGAAATGGGCATGACTTTATTTCCTGCTCCTGTTCCAGCAGCAACCGCAGCTTCCAAAGAAGCACTTAAATCTTTCCTAGCTTTTGATGGAGAATCTGTTCCACTCATCCCCTCCATTTCTCCCTTAATCCCCTTCCCTGACTCGGGGGATGAGGGTTGGTCATCGCTATGGGGATGATCTTGATTTGTATGAGATCTCCTCCAGGGAAACCATGAGTAACCTTTCTTGTTGGAACCATCTTTTGATGGAAGGCCAACAGCTGCAGTAGGACTACCATCTAGAACAGGGGAACCCTCATCCTTTTTCATGTATTGGTCCACCAGTCTTTGGAACACATGAGAGGGAAGGGGTCGTTGGAAAAACGTGTTGGAAAGGAGCTGTGGAAGTGCTGCCGTCCAAGGAACAAGTTTACCATTCATTTTAACAACAATAGAGTCTGGGGATGCATTGAGCAGAATTTCAGGGTTTTCCACAAGTTCGTCATAAGTAATTCGGGATTGCTCGAAAAGAGTGAGGTTGCCCCCACAAAGGGAAATGGCTTCGAAGACGGTATCCCCTCCAGGTGTTGTGGAAGATGAGGACTCTTGACGTTGGCGATGTTCTCTTAGTCTGCGATGTTCTTCCATGTGGGTGTCCATATGAGACACTTTTGGAGACGATCCCGGTGCTGGGGACTGGGGCAAAGAGTTACCCTTTCCAGATTCACCGTCATCATCATGCTCAGATTTTGGGAGGTCTCGTAGTTCCTTCATGATACTTGGAAAGTACAGGGCAGCAGTTTCCGGGTCCATTGAATCCAAATTCAGGTCATCAAGATAAATGCCTGGTGCAGAGTCATCATTATTTACAGAGGCACTAGCATTCTGACGTTTCATGAAATTGAACATGCTGAACATGCTTTTGCCCTCGGTTGACCTTTCCTTTCCTTCATCATCACTAGACATTGCGTGCTCATCTACTGTGAATTAGAAACAAATACAAAACATTTTATTGTTTATTCCAAAAAAAAACCATTAAAAACATTTTTAGACATCTGCGTACTCACTTTTATTGCCAGGTGTTTTCACTCCATTTCCCATTTTGGCATTGGGTGCAGTCATAGGTGTTGTTACTGGCGTGTTGGCTACAGTCGACGGCAGTTCACCCCAAACCCACTTGCCAATTTCCTCATCTTCAGGCTATTAAAAATACAAAAATAAAATGACTGTTTTAGATAAACTGATAAACAACATGTGTCTTTAATCACTCATCACCACAATTATATTTTTAATGTTTACGTACCTTTTGAACTTTGCTACACTCATACTCCGAGTCCGACTGTATGGGAGTAGATGGTCTCGAGTTATGTGGGGAATTCGCCTCCACTTCCGTATCCGAATAAAAATCCCGATGAAAGCTTCTATTGTGTGTCAATCCAACAACGGAAGGCGAACTTGCCACCACAGAACTACACCTCTCTTGATGAACAATCCCCAATTCTTGAACAGCTTTTGACAAGTCATCTTCATCCATTTTGAAAATTGTTTCAGACACATCTCCACCCGATCCTTGGGGTAATGATGGTAATGGCATGTTATCCAATTTGATTTCACTTTTCGATCCATGATTCTTCCTCCGTTTTTTTCTTCGTTTTCTCCCTTTCATATCACTTCCCTCATTTCCCCTAATCTCTTTACTTGCTGTGGCGGTGGCGCTGGTGACAGCCACCATACCTTGTGGACCAGAAAATCCATCATCATCCACAATAGTTATAGCTACATCATTACTTCCGGTTATACCCTTCACCACTTCACCCAGAACTTCCGGTGGTCCCTCTCCCTCAGACTCATCACTATCTCCTCCTTTCTTACTCCCAGCCGGACTACCTTCACTTGACAATCTTGGCGAACCTGGTAATGGCGATGTGGCCAAATTCTCATCAAATAACTCATCTTCAGACTCAATTTCCTGAACAAAAAACGCTTCCCCAGAATCTCCAAGTTTCATACGAAGTGGAACAGTTTCCCCATTTATCTCAATGTCCACCACTTTCTCCTTACTGCGAAGGACTCCCAGCTTTCCAAACCGGACGTGGAATGGGGAACACTTGAACGTGCCATCTGGCTGTTCCACAACAATGACATCGATAGCTCCTGTTAATGTCGCTCCATTTATTCCACTGTAAAATCCTTTCAAGTTTCCAATAACTCTGCCAATTGTAGCAAAATAACTCATGCTTCAAAGTTATTTGGGTTGTTTCTCAACGGCGGATTTAGCCCCGCGAAGAGAAACGAAGAACTCCAGTCTACAAAATAATTAAACAGAAAAAAGAAACACTTAGATAACTACGACAACATTTAATTGGAACATTAAATTTAACTGCACTAATCTTAACCACATTCTTAACAATCTTCTACCTCTCATCAAGTTAATTGTTCATAAAAACAAATTTGTTTTCCTAATCTCAAATCTTTGAACTTCAATTCAGCTTTGTTATCTTTGAACACAAACAATGCAATCAGACTTGTTTGTGTATTTAACTGTTACTGTGATTGTGACGTGAGTTAACTGTAAAGATGAGTTACATTCTAGTTGATCATGATTATATGATAATCAACACAGCAGTTTATCTTATCATGCAGTTAAACAATTAAAAAATTAAGATGAGTAGGAAGGTGACAAAAACAAAACCATCAAAACAATCCTCCTCGTCACTCAACTCAACAAGATAACAAAGCCAAGCCACTAACCAAAACAAAAGGACATTCAACATTACATGCACCCACTGCATGCATGAAAGAACATCACAAAAATACCTGTACATGCATTCTAAATGCACCATACTAAAAATAGCGTACACACAAAGGAAAATATATGAAGAAGAGAATTCTAGATGAATCTTCTCTTTACATTTTGTGAAAAGAAAGATGACATTTATTTTTTTGAACCCTTAACCCTTTTAAATATTAACGGTACTTTATTTATGTGTCCCTTTTTCAGTGTATTCAATTTACCTGTTATTCTTAATGCACTTTATTTTCAAATGCACCAAACTTACAAATCTGTACAACTTTTATGTAGATCACTTTCTGCTCTCAGTTCATAAGCAAAGTGCACTTGTTAGAGTGAGTACCCTTTTTACCCTTGAGAAAGGGTTGAACGAGCTGTTCTTGTACAATTTTTTTTGTTCAATTCGAAGAAATGAAAAGGGAACGTGGCAAACATCTGACTTGACTTGAATTGGCAGTGGTCGTGTCGTGTCGATGTCGACGATGCGCGATGATGCTACCACTAGCTCTTATGTAGATTCACTGA
>JAQFXM010008457.1:0-10637 GCA_034693345.1 Entomobrya multifasciata | reverse complement strand
CTTTAAGTACGTATACGCATTATGAAATCAACAAATTATGTCTGTCAATCTGCTTGTAAACATAAAAATTAACCATGTTCTGTGTGTGTGTGCTGGCTAAAACTTAAAGACTGACAACTACTACTACCAGGCATGGGCTTTTAGTCTAACTGACGAATTTTTTACGTTTTTAAATACATAACAGGATTGAGGATTATTGATATAATTCACTCGCGTTATTAGTAGTAGTTAAATTTTAAGTCGAGATACGATAGTTTGACGTCATAAGTTCCGTTGTTTGCAGCTGCACTCCATTTAACACGATTAAAAATATTCAATTTTCATGTGATAGAAATACTTGTACAACGAAGAAAGCTCAAAAAATAATGGCCCATAAAATTCAAGCATGATTTCGTAGAATATAATTTTTTGTAATAATGAGTCGTTGTATTGTTTGCTGTATGCACAATAAAAATATGTACCTACACCACTTCTAACTTGGAGTTTATGCATCCGCTTTGAAACAACCAAGTTGTTGTGTTGTGAACCTTTTTGACGATTCATCGTCATCCTGGATTATCTCTAAAAATACAAAACATCTTGGCATTTGACCTTAAAAAAACGTTTTACTGTTTGCTACTCGGTATCGATCTCTAAACTAACTGGAGACAACATACCATACAACAAGCTGCATCAAAACTTTGAGTGCCTTATGCATGGTTCATATAATAATTAGATGAAGTATCATGATGACATGTAATTCACAGTATACTAGTATGGCAATGGAAAAGTAAGTAAAATCATGATTTCATACAACGGATTCCTTGTAATGAATGATTCTGTGTATGCTGTGGTGTGAAATTCAGTTAACAAGTTACATGTTTGTATAACTGGCTATACGTCTAGCTCGTAGACGTGATGCATGAACATGAACACCAAGATATTCATATAAACTTAAATGTTCTCAAGAAAGACTATGATGAAAATGTCGTAAGGACAATCCAGATCAGCTCTTGGCTCCCGGCATTCAACTTCACACCTCCAACCTTTCCTCAAAAGGACATAATTCTTTTCCTTTCCAGTCCAGTCTCAAAATACCCCTAACTGTGCGTTTAGTTTCGTTGGTTAGTTATAAATATAAAAGTTCAACAAATGCCAAGGTGACCGCAAATTTACTTTATCAAAATTGTTTGGACCTCGAAAATTACTGATTTTACTTCAAACAAAAATTTAGGCTTAAAAAAAGAAAGCTAATTTGTTACAGTCAACTAAGAACTGAAGAGTTGTGATTCAATTAGACAAAAATTTTCGGATCCATTCCAATTTGTTGCGTGAAAGTTTGTTGAGTTGAGAGTTGAGACTTGATTATCAACAAAATGGACAATCTTAAGTGGAGATCTCCCTCCCGGATCGTGGCCATTGTTGACTTGGTTAGTATAATATATTATTTTGGTGTACGAATTACTAAAATAGAATTAAGCGTTTCTTAACTTAACTATTTCATTATAATCTAAAATATTTTTTGAATTACATAAAGATTCTTTCAAGTATCGGGCTACTCATCACGATCTTGGTCATTGCTCTTGGAACTGCAGCAACTTCTGTTATCCAACAGCACAAACACGACCCTGATCTGAAGGTTACTGAGTCCGACTTAAATGGTAAGTGTTTATCACACTGCACTGCATTTTACTTTACAAAAGGTCATATTAATATTGAATCAGAAAATGCAGCTAGGTGAATGTAATATGTGGAAATAATATAATTCTTTAATCTTAACTTTTGCAGCAATCATGTGGGTAATGTGGATTGTCGTCGTGATTATTTCCGTTATCGTTGCAATTGATCTCTGGGCTGCTGTGATGCTTTTGAAAGCTACAAAAGAGGTTAGATACCCGCACCCTTCCAGCATACAAATATTGTTATTTTTACCATGCAAAGCAGTTTAAGCAAATATTTTAACTTTATTTTCTCTTTGTTTTCAGGGAGCTGATCACGTGGAGGCAGTTAAGCGAGCTCGGATCTGGAGAAACGTCAATATTGCTTTCTTCATTATCTCTCTCTTGAATTTGTTCGCTACCACTTCTTACAGTGTAGTTATTGGTGGACTAATCTTTCGGGGATGTCTCCTTTACATTGTATTCAACTTTATCCAGGAATTGGATCAAGCTATTGCGTCACCAGGCTTCAATAACCTTGATAACATTATAGTTAAATAGACTGTCTTGATTGATTGATTTGTTAAGTGATATTACGATCTGAATTCAAAATTCTATTGCGATCTGTTTTTAGTAAAAAATGTCTTCTAATTAAATAAGCTATTCACTTTGTATCATCTCATTTATCTGGTACATTACAGGCTAGTTTTGAAAATGTATGTTATCTAATAATTATTGTATGCTAGTTAGTTAAATCATTTTTATGATTTTTTTCTCGTGTTTTATGTAGCCAAATATTTTTGCTCTACCTTTTTATTGTTGCACTACCATACTTTCAACTTTTGTGTAAGTCAATCAATAAGTCGACGTTTCTCTTCATTCGTTTGGACTCAAGCTCAAGAACAATTCCTTACTTCTTGAAAGTGAGTTTAGATTAAGACTCTATTTTTAGTGCTTTCATATTGACAAACTTACTTAATTTCTATACTAAATATATATGTACTTACTTAAAATTATTATGTTTTAATTTTTAGTACTTCATATTTCGAAAAAGATGATTTCTTTTGAAAAGTTAAAATCTTATCCGTAACATGATACCTTGCAATAAATCTAACTGACTTTTTATTCTCAAATTGAATGCGTCATAGGTCACACACACGGTTCCATTCGTTCCAACATATTTTCTTGATGTCACTTTCATTTAAAAATCATTGAAAACTATTCATGAATCCATGCATGCTTACCATGATGTCAAGAAAAAGCATTTCGATCATTACAGATTTTTTCCAGCAACAACTTCATTGCATAGGCAGTTTGATTTCGAATTCTTCGAAGAAACTGAAAATCTGCCAACTTTAGCACTTGTAAATCTAATTGATACGCTCTGGATTTCTGTAATAACTTATTTTACAAGCTTCAACTTGCTACTGCATTGCATACAAGAAGGGGTAATGTGAGAAATGCACAACAACTTTCGCATAACCTTCAACCTTGGACTGATTTTTGCATACATGAATGCTTTCCTAAAAATTCATTTCTATTTTATGCAATGCAAATTGCCGAGTTTATTTCATTCATTTAAGTACAATTAAATTATAGGATTTTACAATATAGTAAACACACATGTGGAGTAGGTAAGGTCATTTATCTTTTACTGTGAGTTATCCTCACATTTTCATGATTGTTTGCTACTTGATCACTTACCTACCTCGCTCGCAGTAACAACTGTTCAAATAAAACTGATAACTTAAAACTGTCGTCCAGAATACTTTGTTTATTTTGTACAAACATTAGCCAGCCCGATCCGGTGTCCGGCCATAAATGAGTCACGAAATACTAAAAACATTTATATGAAAGGAAAAGCGATATTTATAGAGAAAGTACTAAAGCTATCTACATTTCTGTTTGTACTTTTCACGGAAAGATATCTTGGCACATACATAATTTATCTAGCGAGTCGTGTGTCATGTTCATGTATAACAGCTATGCCTATGCAGTTAAAGTAAACTTAAGACTAGTTTGTCGTCACCTTTATATTGATTCATGAACGATCACACGCCCAAAACTAAAACAAAGTCAATTACATGACATGTCATGTCAATGCTCTGCTCTGATATCTAATCCATAAAAAAATATTACGAAAGTCTTTATGGTGTTTGATAGTGTAGTATGTAAAGTGTAAACTACTAAAAAAATGGTCCATGACATCCGCAGAAAGCAGAGGGCGAGTCATTTTTTTTTACAGAAGTGTAAATATGTAACACGAATATACATCAACATGGCAAGATAAACAAAGACGATGACGGTATCTATCAAGTATCAACATCAATCAATATTGATTTTCTTATATGCTATTTTATGATGATGAGTGTACTTCATTCATAAATATGATGACATTGATGACGTGAATACAGACATTAATATGCATGCACAACACTTGTTGCATGCACCAAATTTTGCAAAGTTTGTTCATATTATTTGCAAACACCGAATAGTATGAAATCAACTACGAAAAACATTACACCGACACAAACAAAATGTTTGATATCTGTTCTGTTGTCTGTTTGGTTTCAGTGAAAATGGGAACATTCATATTTTCATCGATTGCACAGTGACAGACACACACTACACAGTAAACTGGAAAGTGACACAACTTCCTAGAAATAAAATTTATGTTAATGTACACAACGTTTAGCGGTCTACCCAATACCCAACTTCATAAAATAGAGAAACCGTACCAGTTGAATCGCAACATTTTCCTTTTTAACTCCCAGTCATCTCAGTACATCGATACACTTTAATTCAAAGTTGCATTTTTCTCATCCGAATCAACCTAACTTGTGAATTAAAACAAAAGTGATTTAGTCTCCGAAATGGACAATTCCGTGTGGAGGCCCAGGGCTCGGATTTTGGCGTACATTGATTTTGTAAGCAAGTATAGCAAAAAACAAATTATTCATACAAATCCGTCAAGAAAAATATGCACTTCAATATATATATTTTATTTTAAAAAGATTTTCTCCATTCTTGGTTTTGCAATTACTATTGGTGTCATATTTATTTGGGGTGTGGCTACTGCCACTATTGTACACCATAAAGAAACCGATCCGGATTTCAAAGATGCTGACGTTGACGGTAAATTTCCTGCAAACAATCAAATTAGCATACATGGTATATACTACCTCGAAAAATTTAATTTACAAGTCTCAAAATAAATCTTTAAAATTTACAGCCGCTATAATTGTCTTATGGATACTTGTTGCTGTATATGCAATCTTCATATGCATTAACTTGTGGGCTGCAATTATGCTACTTAAAGCCACAAAACTGGTAACTGAACTCACCAGAGTTTTAAAAAATATTGAGAAACTATTTTTTCTGAAATATTCATAAAATCTTAATTTAAAAACAATTAATTACAGGGATCTGATCCTGGCACAGCCTTAAGACGAGCTCGAATCTACCGTAACATTGTTATCATCTTTTTCATATTCAGCGTGGCGTTTGGAATTTATAACGCCAACTGGCTGGGTCTAGCGTTGGGTATCCTCATACGTGCCATTTTCCTGTACATTGTTTGCAAGTTTATTCAAGAATTACAGCAAGGTTTAGTTAGTGGGCCCTTCACTACTGTGCATGTGCATCGGCAGGATGATAAACTATAAAAAACATTAATTTAAATTAGCTTATAAAATTTAGTAACAATTTTTTTCTATCCTTTTTCTGTTTATGAGACTTATAGCGTAAGACTGTAATAATGACGGATGTAACAATAAAGATACCATTTTTAGTGCTGAAATTGATTCTTAATTAAGTCAGAGTTTATGATTGAACAGTATTAAAATTAAATGAATCAAATAAAAAAGTTTAGTGACAATCACACTCGTTCCAAATAAACGCGTTGTTTGCTTGACTAATGCATTTATGCGCAATGAGCTAGTAAGGTTTACGAATTACGATTTGCAATGTAAATGAAATGGTATAGCAACGTTGCATAGATGACTCACGTCATGACTACTAATGTCTATAAAAAAATGTCAGCGCGTAAGAATTAGTGTTACAAGCATTTGCATTGGGATTGAGATGTTAAATAACAAAATTTGAGGACATGCTCAATACTCAAAACTCATACAGGTATCACAAGATTACACAGCCGTCATCATAGCTTTTTTTAGACGAATGTAAAACATTTTTTAAAGCAATGTATGTATGTAAAGTACGCATTTCTGTGCAACTTTATTTTTACAAGCTCATCGTTTCCGCTGGATGTAACATACTTATGTATGTACAAATGCATAATGTGGCACTGGGAAGATTGTTTTTAGTTGCTAATTGGTCATTGGTCAGGTATATAATGATTAGGAGGATACAAACATAGTTGCTTAAACAAGAACACTGAGTGAGAAAAAAATCTCATGATGAGCAAAAACCACTGACAATGTTGAGATGATATTCTTTTACAACTTAAATTTGTATACAATGTCTGGACTGGATACTTCGTCATCATATCATCGGTTACCAATGTTACCATCATCTTGTTTGTGTGAGATAATAAAAATGTGCTAAGGTGTTAGGGGGAGCAGCGTCAGCGTGGGCATCAATGAAGCTTGGTCTACAACAGCGCACCAAAAACGCATGCCTCATTTATTTATTTTTATTAGCTATTCTATTCATGTAATGTGTCCGTAGTACCTAAATACATACATATTTTCATCTTACTAAACTGTCCTTGACTTCGTCTTCTCATAGAAAAAAAAATTGTTTTGTTTTTTATTCTTCCCATTTTACTTTACGACTAGTGTGCAGGTACACACAGTTTTTTCTCAACTAAACAAAGTTATATTCAAATGAAATCGAAATTTGTTTTTAATTGGTGCTTAAATTAAAACTAACTATAAATTGTTCATAAAACGACAATATTATTGAAAGAGTGATATAGTTATATAAAAAAGCATTTAAAATGGATAACTTTGAATGGAGATTCAGATCGAGAATGGTGGCAATCTTTGACGTGGTATGTACTTTTCTAATTGCGTGATATTTTGATGACAATAGTCACGCTATATTTTAAGTGCAAATTTAAGTTATTGAAAGAATCATAAAGAGAATGCTGAAATTTCTAGGTTTTTTCCTGTGTCCTTCTCGCATTGCTAGTTTTATCCATATTTCTCGCATTATTTGCAACAGCAACAGTTGTGGACCAAACAAAAGCGGACCCGGATCCTGATTTGCGGGAAACTGCACAAGGTAGTTTTTATATCCGGGAATAAATAGGCAAAATAAATTGTACAGTTTAACTAATTTTTACTTGTCATGTTTTTACCTATATAGCTGCTATAATTGCATTATGGGTTATTATGGGACTTTTAATAATTGTAATTTTCGTGGATCTTTGGGCATCCATAATGCTCCTCAAAGCTACCAGAGAGGTACCTAATGTTTTAAATCGTCCTACACAATTTTGTACATCCAAAAGAATTGCGAAGCATAAGTTAATGCTGAATTGATTTTTTGAATGATTTTTTAATTAGGGAGCGGATAGAGCACAAGCTTTGCACAGAGCGAAAATCTGGAGAAATGTTGTGATCGTATTTCTCATCTTCAATTTTCTATTTGGTCTCATGAGTGCACATTACATTCCTCTACTATTCACACTAATTTTCCGTGGCATTATGCTCTACATTGTGTATAAATATATTCAGGAGTTAAAAGGAGCTGCTATTTCATACCAAGTTCCCGTATCAGTTGTAGTAAAGCATTAATTTAATTTAAATATACAAAACTTTACTATTATACCAGTGTGTTGTTTCGTTGTTAGTTTGTTATAAATTTTAAGAATAGCCAAATCTTCGTAACTTTAATCTTGCCATAAAAAGTCTAATTTAAAAAATAAACATAATTTATAAAGTGATCATGTTTTCCCTTTTTTCATATGCAAAATGCACCAACTTTTGTTCAAGTACGCAAAAACGTTGCCAAGATATACATTTTTCTCTGAATTTCTCAATATTTCAAAACTCATACATATATTTTTTTAAATCTTAAAATAAATCTCAGAGTGCATATTGCAATGCTTCATGATTCATAAATTCATAATACTTCTGTTATCTGAGAAACAATAGAAAAGAATTTTTTATAGTGATGGATGGAGGAAAGCCAAGGGTCAATAAAAGTGTCTCGACTCAAAATCGTAGCAATGTCAAGGGTCAACAAAGAAATCAAAGGGCATCACAAACCCAGCAGAAAAAAACTCAGCAAAAGTTGAGTAATGCTCCTCCTCCTGTTCGACCACCTCTTCAGCGTCAACACGCTTCTAAAACAAAGACACCATTAAGACAACCTCGGACTTCAGAACCAAAGACGCCACCAGCATCCGCAGCATCCGAGCCAAGAAAGTCTATTGAAGTTCATGTGACGACTAACGTTTTGGAGGAGCAACAGCCTGGAATGGCTTTGTTAACTCCTCATGGTCGATATCGTCATCATGCCCGAGTTGTTGCTTACATTGACATTGTACGTTCAGTCACTCACCTTTATCAGTGGCAATTAAAGAAGAGACTTTCTTTCTTGTAATCTTTTTCTTACAACATTTTATTAGGTTGTATCAATCATCTACACGATTTACATTGTGATAGGCATAGGGTTAATGTTCAGTGTGGATACCTTCACCAATGACAGTAAATACTATTCCATTTTACCAAATTTTATCTGATCATAAATATGCATGAATTTTTTCTGCCTAAAATTTAAACTTGCTCTTTATTTTTGTGATATCCAGCGTATATCATCCTAACCATTATATTTGGAGCGATGACCATCATTTTTATATTTTTTGAACTGTGTATTACCGCTGGCCTGCTGAAATCAACAGACCCTGTAAGTTTAATCTCTTATACATTCCTACAAATATATTGCACACTTTTCCAAGTTCCAGCAATTTTTTTTCTTGTATTTCCAGCAACTCAATAGATACGACGCTAAAGAGAAGGCAGGTTGCTGGCGAGGCTATGAATTTTTTATAACAGCGTTTTCCGTAGTTTATGGAGGCATGAGTATTTACGCAGGTTATCCGATTTCAGGAGCGTTTGCATTGATACTTTGCATTATGCGCTGTGTTGGCATTATAATTATATTTCAATTTATTCGGGATCTGGATCGGCAAGAAGAACAAGCGGCTAATGCACTCTTATCTTTGATGGAAGCTAAGAAACGGAAGAATCTTCCAGTGTTTGAAGTTGTGAGTGGTATGCCAAATGCGTACTGATATGGGTAGCTGCAAAAGCTATAAGTACACTTTATAAATTTTTTCTACATTTTTGTTGTGCAATTAGTTGAAATAAAAATACTTCAAGTTTGTTACGAATTATTCCAATTTCCGATCATTTTATGATTTCCTATCACTGCAAGTGAATGATCTTACTGCATTTTTTGGGATTTTAAGTTTAAAGCCCAAATGACACTGGAATCAGGGACCAAAAAATAAATAAACAATTTCAAGTGTATATTCGATTAGGAACAATGAATGCATGTATGCCAAGAAGAAATCAACTCTTTTACTTCGTCCTATTCCCGTTACGTGTACTTCGTCAAAGGAATAGACAGGACAGTCAAGGTCAATGTCAATTGTCAATGCAACGTTCCTACTCACATTCGTCCTACATTATCATGATTCATGATGTTATAGTCGTTGCTTTCAGCGTAAGAATTAGCGCGTTCACTTCTGCATTCTTCTTCAAAAGCAAAACAGGTTTTCATGATAATATTGATAATGCATAAGAATAACAAAGTTGAAGTACATACAAATGTACATATTTAAGCACGTGTGCCAAATACGTGCACAAAATTTGCACTAAAAATTTGTTAAGAGATTTAAATAAGTAGGTATTCTATATACTCTGTTGCTCTGTACAAGATCATCATTTACTTACGAGTTTTGCTGGATATTTTACTGCTGGAGCATCATAGTTCCTACCAAACTACATTTGCATACATGTCCATGTGACATGATTTTTGGTGTTGGCATATATTATAGTCGCTAATCGTCCATTGGTCAGATCATATGTAAAATGATTAAAATGCAAGATTTTGGAACCTGGAATTATAGAAAAAATCTTTACAAAGTTAGTTATTCCGAGTTGCTTATGTAAGTCAAGTAGTCAGTCTATGTCTGCTTTGCCGTGTGCCGTGCGTACAATAATCCGCCATGGAATGTGTTTGTACTCAATCTGTGCTCTTTCAGTACCCAAGTATTTTCGTTTTCGTGATAACTGAACTACTCTTGACTTTTGACATGATTAGTTTCGATTTGTAAATAAACTAAAAATAGCACATACTCACAATAATATTTGTGGTTGGTTAAGTTTCAGTTGTGACATAGGCATATAGATCGATAAACAATGGATAATGAACCCATAACAAGATCCAGGCCTGCAATGAAGACTATCATTCAAGTGGTACACAAATCTCAGTTTTCAATATCAACGTATTGTATCGTATTTATATCGTATTTTTAACGATTGAAAATGATATACTTGTATGTAGGTGTTTTCGTGCATACTTGTTGCATTATTGATTCTCTCCATGCTTGACCCTGGAATGTGGAATGGTTCAAAAAGTGGTAATTTTCATAAAATTGAAAAAAAAATCAATGAAATTTACAATTTTTGATTACATAGCACATAGCATTTTTGCAATAAATTGACAATTTACCTATTATTGCTTGAAACTAGGTACCATTTTTGCAGCATGGCTGATGATGGGAATTTTAGCGAGTGTGATATTCGTCGATCTGTGGCAATCCATTACGCTACTTAAATCAGCCAAAGATGTATGCATAACTATTTTTGTGTAAAAATGTATGCATGTACCAACACTTTACCAATTAATTTGAATGTAACTTAATATTTTTAAAATTACTTTGAATCAGGGAGCCGATCAAGCTTTACACGGAGCCAATATCTGTAGGAATGTTGTGATTGTGTTGCTTGCATTCTTTATCGT